>JARVJO010034408.1:0-28761 GCA_031762555.1 Cynodonichthys magdalenae | reverse complement strand
GGAGGGGGGCCCAATACTTCCTCCAACGGACCACAATGGGAGCACCCGCCCACGGACGGGCCGAGCCAAGAGGACCGACAGGCCGACTACTATTTCTTAAAAATAAATAAAATGGTCTGAAAAGTCTGAAAGTCTGGCATGAAAATCAGCAGACTATATGCATTTCTTCAAGACCTTTAATGAAATCATTTGCTTTTGTATTTTGTCACTGAGGTCATTGAAACAATAAAAATGATTTGCTTCTAGATGGATATCCTTACTTACTAAAAACAGCCATTGTTTTGGTTACTTTTCCTCCTACTAGACATGGAATACAACTGATCTTGTCATCTCACTCTCAGCAAGACAAGCTAATAAACATATTTCTCAAAACTATTCTTTTAACAAAAGTGAGATCTCATGTAGTTTTGGTGAAGCACAGTTCTTTGTGGCCTGCAGCTACATTTCATATAAGAGCTATTGTTTGTTCAAAAACAATACATGTTTGTAAGTATGTTTTATTGGAAACAGTAATACAGCAGGCTTTCTTTTCTTTACGTACTGTTAGTTTGGCTTATTATTGTTTTCACAGTTATCACCTTTGGGCTGCAGTCTGGCTGGGTTTTCTTTGGCCAAGATTGCTCTTTTTTATTTATTTATTATTTTTTCAAAATGTTTTTTTTATTTGAATGGTTGCTTTAACAAAGTGTGTATTTATGCATTTCCAGGAGACAGATTGCACATTCCAACATGGCAAAATGTTATTATTTATTTTATTTTACTTTTTACAGCCAAAATTAAATGTTGTTTTAGCATAACTTTAAAGCAGGAAGGAAAAAATATATAAAAATATAATAAAAAATTCATGAGACTCAAACAAATGCTTCTCAGTCTTAGTTTAATATATTCCTCTCTGGCGTTGTCAAACAAACTGAACTAAAAACACACAAAAGTTTCAGTAAATGTTAACGGCACCGCGGAGATCAGCTGATTAAAGTGTGAAACATGTTTGAGCATACCCGGAAAACTCTGCTGTCTGTCTGTTATCAACTGTTAGCAATGTCTGGGGTGACCACCGGCTACAGCCTGCATCTTCATGCTGCAGATCGAGTGCTTTCTATTCAAATTGTTCCAAAATTAATCTACTATGAAGATGTTCATCCAGTGATTACTTTCTCCCAACTTTGTCAAAATGTGTCCACTGGTTTAGCAAATATTTTCACTGAATGAATTTACTGTTATTTAACCAGGCAAGTCCTGTTGAGATCTCAGATCTCTTTTTCAAGGGAGGCCTGGAGTCAACATATTGTACATGTTTTTAGGGGTGGGGGAAACCAGAGTACCTGGAGAAAACCCACGCAAGCACGAGGAGAACATGCAAACTCTGCACAGAAAGACCCCAGGTCTGAACTGGGAATCGAACCCAGGACCTTCTTGTTGTGAGTGCTAACCACTGAGCCATCATGCCAGTGTTACATGAAAGATGTGACACTGTGGCTTCAGAAAAGGAAACTTTAAGTTGGTGAATATGCTGCAGAAGGCCATCAAGTAAGAACAAGCATTTAATATTGCAGATGCAAAAGAAGGAAATATTCTAATGTTTAGATTTTTTTTAAGTGCAGGCAGAGAGGAGTTCTAATATCTATACTTGCCGTGTTAGTAGGGGATGATGGAGCAAAGGTAACATTAAGCAGAGACAATATTATTTCTCTCGTACATCTCTTTGGGTCAGACTGGACTCATTTCTCATTTTCCTCTCTTTGATTTAATCATGCACCCGTGCCCTGGAAAATGAAGAACAAGAGCAATCACTTTCTTACTTTTCTCTTTAGTTAGCTTGTCATCGCGCTCCCCTCTTTAACGACCCCTCCCCAAACTTAAGTTCGCCCTCTTCCCCCAGCCACTCGAAAATCCATCACCACACATCTTTGTCAGCGCCGGAGAGACTGGGTGTCGGGAGCTCTGAGTTGTCCACGCTCACCCGAGCGCCAGTGGACCTCCGACGGGGAAATGCTTGGCTGCAGAGAAACCTGCACGAAATTAAATTCTCCACTTGGCTGACTGGGGTGACTCGTCCTGGTCTGCCGGCCCATTCCTTCATTATTCCTGGGCTGATAACTGACTGAACGGGATGTCTTGTCTGTTTAATGCCAGCTCAGCTGCTTCACGGGAGGAACGGGGCATGTCACTCTGGCTCCCGCGCTGTAACACACTGTATTACCATCTCCACTTCATTTATTTGGCTCAGATTCTGTGTGCCCATCAAATGCAAACCTTGCCCCCCACCCCCACCCCCACCCCACAACTCCCCCAAAAGACACATGCAATTCACTCCTGTTCAATCTTTTGCATCTTTCAGGAAACTACTCCGAATAACCTGTCTGAAAATTTTATTAAAATGCCATTTAGATGTCACATCAATGATTTAGCTGGGAAACAATAAAGGTGACCATAATTATAATTTCTCAGATCACCATTTAGTTCTCTGTAAGATTACATGTGCGTATAGAAGAAAATGGGCTTTTATATGAGCAGATAGAAAAACTGAATCTTTTTTGTATTCACCAAAACAAAACAAGCATAAACATGAAGAGGTTGATGCTTCTCAGCATTTATGAGCACTGAGTTAAAGGTTTCTGCATGAGGGCACTGCATGATTGAATGTTGTGATATGGAAACACAGGCAGGCAGACACTGTTTAAGACACAGCTTGCACTTGACCCCATCAGACCGCACCACTTTAGATCCTCCAGAATTGGCTTTTTTTTCCCCCTTCTCCACTATACCTTTTGTGGTATTTGTAGGAATCAAAATGAATATATCCTCTCCGGATTTGCAGTAAACTAATCATAATTCATAGCCTTAATGCAGGCTTTTAAGTGCACATGGTGATGGAGGTTTTGGTGCTAATAAAGGCTAATCAACAGCAAATGCTATTGTTTCACCGACAAACAGTTGCTTAACATTGAGCTCAAGGCATAATCAAAACCTTTCTTTAGAGCAGGAGCAGCTCAGAGTGAATAGTATTAAGTGTTAAAAAAAATCTGAGAAATCAGTATTTGGAAGTCATTAAACATCCAACACCCACTCCTTCTTTGTAACCACAAAGCCGATAATATTGAGGGGAAAATGCTTTCCAATGTGACAATTGATCGCTTTTTGAGGTAGTCGTTGGTTGATTTCATAATTGGTATAATTTTTCACGAGTACATGAGTGTCATGCCACGATGGGCTTTAGAATCCTGGTAATGCAGTGGCCCGTGGTTCAACCTTAAGATCAATAATGTATTAAAACCAAGAGCTTATTGAAATAATAGAAGTTTTTTTTTTTTTTTTTGCCAACAAGAAAAGGCAAGGGAAGAAAAATGCAGCAAAGTGCTTGATTCCCCACCATGTCTTTGTTGTGAAGTGCATTGTTTTAGTGCCAGTGATATTCTCCCAAAAATAATGAAAGGACAGATAAAGTCTTGGTGATGTGAAAACTCTGGACTCAGTGTTATTGATGTAAAGGCAGTGAAAGCTGCATAAAGCAGCTCTTGGTATTTCAGAGTGCAAAAAAAAAAAAAAAGCTGCAAAGCTGAAACCGTGAGCACAGACTGTTCATTCTTTCTTATTTGGATGGCAGACAGTGTGTTGATGAAGTAAACTATTCCAGACTGGTTTGCCTACACAGGTCATTATTTTCAGCGCCTGATCAGTGTACAACATTTGGCAATCTGTGGTTCCCTGCTGCTATCTCTTCCTGTTGGATCTCTGTGTTTTGACAGTGTTTGAAAGAAGAACACTCTGTGAGGTGTCAGGTGAAGACTATATGTGACAGATTTGGAGGGAAAATCAAGAGAAGACAAACAGGCAGCTAAATGCCTGGGAAATGTCTCAGCGCTCAGACAGAAGGCGATAAGTGCTGTTGACGTGGACATGACAAGCTAGCAACAGTAAACCTCAGGACACGCAGTCCCACCGGAGGCCTGCGAGTGGACACGATTCTCTATGACTGCTGAGTGGGCTTAACAGCTCTTATGAGGGAATTAACAAGAAGTGGGAACTCCCCATTTACACATTGGACACACACACACTCACATACATACTGTAAGCTCTTTAATGTTGCCTTGTTTCTTCCTGACAGTCAGCTTTGGCTTTGATCAAAGTTCCTCTGACACATCTGCTACATACTGGTTTTTTATTCCTTTTTAAAGCAGCACATGGCCTCATGAAAAGGCAGTGTGTATCTAAACTTTAGCTGTTGCAGAGCAGATGAACGGGGCAATGACAAGATTTTATCTGGTTTCTTCTCTGGCAACACAAAAAGTAAATTTATGCCTAAAAAAGTCTTACAACTAAAATGAATGTGTAAAGTTTCTCTTTACTGTTGTTGATTTTCCTTATTTGACTGGTTATTGCTGTGTGCTGTCATGAAAGTCTGTCAGAGAAAAGAGAATGCTCTGCTCTCATGTTAACAGCATCAGAAAACCTGGCTTTTCTTTCCTAAACAGCAACGAGTGCAATGCAGAGTAAGTAGTGCAAGTATTTAGTATCCTGAAAAGGTAATCATACCGCTTGAATTTTCTACATGTTGTCATGTTACAAACACAGACCTAAAAGTATTTCAATTCAATTTTATGTGACAAACCAAGATGAAGTTGCACTTTATTGCAAAGTGGAAGAAAAATAATGCACAACTTTTATTTTTTTAATTTATTTGTTTATTTTTTCTCTAAAACAATCTGAATTGCCCACAGTTCAGTCAAGTGTTGAAGCAAGGAAACAGCTAAAACATGCAGGACAGTGAGTGGTAAGGAACAGGGTTGAAAACCTCGGGTTTGGCCCAAACCTGACTGACGTGTTGGCCTAAATCCATCAAAATAATTTGAAACTTGGGGTTATTATGAGACAAAAAGTGCAATGAAGTGCAAAACTTGCCATGGTATAAAAATATTTGATGTTACCTCATATTTTTTTACATTTAGTTGCAAAATGTATCCTAGCTGCTAACTTTTCAATCTCAGTTTTTGTGTTAAAACATGAAACCACAAGGACAGACAACTAAATGATGATCAGAAAACCTCAACAGATAACCACAAACACACAGAAATACATCTTCCAGTGTGTATGAGGGCTGTAAAGTTTTCATTTAGATGTTTTGTAAAGTAGAAACATCATTATTAAGTTAGCACTATAACGATTTTTTTTAAACATCAGCAATGAGGGAATATGGAGTATTATTTATTTACAGAAAGTTTATGCATCTGAACTGTGTGTGGTTTTATTTTATTTTTTTTATTTCTTGAGATAAATTGACCTTTTATAAAGCAATACTAATCAAACCATGGCATGGTTGTTGTATACTTTTAAAGTTTGTTTTAAATCCACATAATGATCTTCAGATGGCTGTGATGAACATGCAACCTCTCCGGGGTGTATCCCGCCCCTCGCACTGTGACTGCTGCGGGCACCAGTGACCCCCAAGACCCTGAACGGAAGAAGCAGGTGAAGGAATTTATGAGTTGTCTTAATTACTGATTTAATACATTACACATTCTGTTGGTTTTTCTTAGGGGAATATTGGAATTGTATAAACTATTGTGTGAATGTTATCAGTTTAGATACATGCCTATTAACACTGACAACACATAATCGCTAAGAAACAGTAGTTGTGAGTGATTTGTCAGAGAGCCGGCTATTTTAAGCCGTAGGTTTGAGAGAGGCGTGGTCTGGCTTTGAAGAAGCTGTGATGTGCCCATTGGAAGAGGCTGATTCTGTGAAGGTCTTGCACGAGGGTGCATTTAAACAGAGTTCAGACCGGCGCTGTGGTATCTGTATGGGTTCTTACACTTACATTATGAATAACGTAGCATTGGTGATTCTCTCATCTGGTTCTGACACGAATTGCAGTTAAACGAACACATATTTCTTTCACAGGTATAGATAATGGATGGATGGATCTTCAGACGGAACATCAGGCAACATGTAACTCCAGCTACATCTGTACTCAGATGAGCAGCTTAGTGAGCCCGAAAAACAGTGAACTGCATTCTTTGTTAGCCTGATAGCTTAATAAGCAGTGGTTGACTTGACACTGTAAATAAATTGTTTTGTATTTAGATGCAACTGTAGGTTTACATCTGCTGTCTTGTCTATTCAATAACACCTGCATTGCCTTTACAGCACATACAGGTCCATCCAAATGTATAAAACCAAAAAAAAGATGCACGCCCTTGTTCAAAATGTCTTCCCAGAGTTTTATGGTGAATCAACATTGGGATAAAACATTTGGATTACTGAACACATCTGTGATTTCTGCCCTGCTGGACTGGCAGATCATGAATATATATTGCATTATGAAGATGTGATGACATTTAGAGGAATCACATTTAACCCTCTCTTCTCGTACCTCTGTTTCCCCTCTCTCCACTAATGCATTTTGCAGCAAGGAATGCATCTTAAAAGATTCAGGGGAAAATGTCAGCTAGAACAGACACTGTTGGAGTTCATCTCAGACCATTTTTTTTTTGGAGAGCACCCACAAGCATAAAGTTATGTAGCCATGAATTCAGAGGAGACTTGTTTTCTGAAAACCTGCTAGAATATTGAAGGAATTAGTTAGATTGTCTGAAGTGAGGTTCATTGGAAAAGTTATTTATGTCCTACCTGATGAAGATACTACAGCTTGTTGAATAACAGTTCAGAGGTTTTTATTATGACGAGATTTCTATGAATTTTTTTCTGAATGTTCTAAGTCTCTGAATCAGAATTTTTGACATTCCGCTAAGAAATGCACCAGGCTGCCCTGAAAGTGCTACAGCTACCTGCTAATGCTCCCATATGCACCAGCAAAAAAACATAAATATCTACAGAAATAAAACCAATGTGAAATTAACAAAAATGTAAGAGTTAAAAAAAACTGTGTTTACGTAAACTACTGTAGAATTTTTTAGATAGAATTTTAAGAAAACGTGCTTTTACTTTGCAGATGAAGCACAAAGGAGACAAATTCAAATTTAAGACTTGGACATTTATTTGCAAATAAATAAAGCGATACACAACCTTCCATACAGACCTTTATTCAGTCTCTGAGTATTTGGTCAAGAATCAAGAAATAACAAAGTTCTTATACATGTTCTTCTGAATGAACCACTCCCTTCAAAAAATGTCACACTGATATGGAAAGCCCTCACTGTCGAGCAGTTTTGTCTTTAAACATGTATTTTAAACATTAAATATGTGCTTGTCTGTTTTTTTAGTGCAGGGTGTGTGTTAAATAATATGTCCCTTAAAAGTACACTCTGCTCTGAGACATGCACATGTCAACTAATTACAGATTAATCATAGTATATAAATATATATAATTACACAAGATAATCAAAAATAGTCTACATATCTTGATTAAAAAAGAAAACAAAAATGTGTGGTACATTTAAGAACCAGTGTAAAACATATATTTTCCCTTCAGGATGTTTTTTAAAACAGCAGAATATTTTTTTGTTCTTGGGTCTACTCTGACTAGCCATAAGCTCTTCAATCTCTCGCTCTTGAAAGGAAAACATTTCAATGAATTGACTTTAAAAGCAGATTTATGCTTCACAATACAGTTTATACTTGGATATCACACACTCATGGGAGGGGGTGGTGCTGTATCCTTATGCCATAGACTCACCCAGCCTTTATTCCTCATTCCTTTCCATCTCAGCCCCGTTTGTTTCTGAGTATTCCTGTTGGTTTACCTTGTCCATGTGACTGTGTTGGAAGTAGTGCCGACGCACTACCCTGAGATAGAGGCTTGACCAGTTGGGCGCTGTCTCCCACCTCATTACCGGATGCAAATGAAACGGGTACACATGTTTAATATTTAGTGGCAGCAGAAATGTCAGGCTGGCACGAGATGGAATTAAACAGCACTGTCAGCGCAAGTGAACTCAAGGCTTTCTCAGCTATTTTACTTCATATTGAGTTACTGTCACAATTTATTTCACAGCGGTGGGACGACTGGTGTGAAAATGCTCTGTGATGCCTTTAAGGATGGAGGGGGAATCAAGAAAGAAGTGTGAAGGGTATTGTTCTGATGAAGCCTGTTTTTTTTTATTTCCAAGCACTGTGACAAAGCTCTATTGTCTTAACAAAGCTCTATTATTTATCAGTTTTTTTTTTTTAGCCTTTCGTGACAGCATTTCTTCTATACTATATTCTGAATGAACACAAAAGTAAGTAGGCAAATTCATAGCACTGTTATTGTAAGTAGGGACACATTATGCACACAGGACCGCTGAGACACAATCCTCAGAAGAGAGGAGTTTGGCTGAACTAATCCTCATGATCCATGCCCATATCAAATCTGTCATCCAGGATATTCCAATAGGATATGAAGGGTTTAAAGGAACGTCGCTTTCTATTTTGCAACCATGAAAGGAATACAGCTCAAAAGAAATGAAAAAAATGTATATTCAATAACACTAGTTTAGCTGCATTTTGCATTTGTGCCACCTCACCACCAATGCATGCTATCAGCAGGGCTAAAGTGAATTAATGCTCATTCTCATTAGCATGGCAGGTAACGCTGAGGCCCACAGGGATCTAATTAAAGATACTGTATGATATGTTTATCTTTGCAGCACTGGCAAACGTCCATATCAGTTTATGTCAGTTTAGTCTAGAAAGATGGAAAGGTGGGGGGGGGATTCTGTTTCATTCCATTGCTTTTTATTTTTCCTCTGTGAATTTTGACTGATTAATTTGTATTCTTTCAGAGCACTTCTCCTTTGATCATATATTTAAAGAGCTTAGTGAGAGGTGAGGCGGGGTGATGGTCATTGGGCCAAAGAGAAAAGGGACCTTGAAAAGAGAAGAAAAAGATGAATTTTTAATTAATTAATTAAAAGCATTATTGAGCCGTATTGTATGAGTCACCAAAAACTGAGAAAGTTTTGCTGCGGACAGGCAGTCAATGAACTCCCACTGCCTTCTAAAAAAAAAAAAAAAAAAAAGAAAGTCGAAGCATTTCATTATTCCAAGGTGAAGGCTTTAAAACAGCATTTTAAATGTTACCCTGCTGTTCAAGATCATGAAAACCTTTAATTTCATGCAAATGAACAGCAAGGAGCATGAAGCTTAATGTAAACGAAAGCTTCCTTTGTACCGCTGTAGAAGTGAGCTGGAGAAAGAAGGAGCGAGAGAGGCCAGGAAGAAAATTCCCAAGGATTCTTTAATTGCTATCTGAAATTATGTAAATCCCTCTGCTAGGCTGAGTGCAATTATCCAGTGCTTCTTGCTGCCAGCTTTACTAATGTCTAACAAAATATCGGTGGCTGACATTTAGACGTGGTAATGCAAATGAGAATTAATTTTTCTTCCAAGACAAAGGGCAGTCTAAAGATCACACCATTTTATAACATAAAGGCTGGGAAAAAAAGTGGGTTTTGCAAAGTGACAAAAAATGTCGATTAAGAAATGAGCTAAGCATTGAGGTTCATTTTATATCTGTGCAACATGGTAACAAATAAGACTAGCTTTCTGTGCTGGACTATTAATCTATTTCTGTTGCTACAGAGAGGTATGCTGCAAGCGGTAGCCATTCATTTAAACCTGAAATTAATTGCTATGTGTGTCTCATTTTTAGTAATGATATGGGGAACCCTCCCCCCTCCCCATTGTTAGAACATGAGCCTGCCATGGCTGTGATGTTGGACTGTTCAGGTCACATTTTCCCATTTATCTCCCCAGGTACAGAGATGGATGTAGGCCAGGCGCTGCAGCCTGGTGAGACTCCCCTGTGTGCAGCTCAGAACACCTGCCCCGCTGTGCGTTGGCACCCCCAATCTTTACCAGGCCAAGGAGGAGCATCATCTCCCTGCAACGCTTTCCCAAGGCCACCGTCTCCTGGGACCCCAGGGGCAGCAAGACGAGCGGAGGACCTGTGTTCACGGGGAGATCTGCCACCCAAAACAACATTCTTTAACCAGAAATCAAATTACAAGCTGCTGACACGGAGGAAAACTTCTATTAATATTTTAGTATGGTTACCATGTGCATGACACTCCCAGCTGGGAGCATTCATTTTGAAAGAGAAAAAAAAAACATTGTGATGCACCAACAAGTGCTTGTCATGACAGAAATCTAATACTGTGGAAAAAAATACATACATTTTAAAACAATAGAAAAGACTAATGTTCTAATATTGTAGTCAGTATTTTGTGAAGCTTGTCCAGTAAGAAATGTATTGAATAATAGGCACCACTTCCTAATAATGGACCCTTTATAAAGAATTTATAAATGCTTAAAATAACAAATTGTGTATGAGGTTGAATACTGCACCAAAAAATATAAACAATCATTTATAAAACTGTTCTAAAACATAGTGAAACAGGCTCACTATTTGGCAAGTGCTGTACTTTTGTTAATTTTTCATCATCTAGATTTTAAACATCAAACATGTGTCAGTCAGTTGTTGCATGTAATATAGGTGCATTTGTGAATACAAAGTTTGTTTTGGCAAAGAAAAACAAAATGTTTTATAGAGCAAGTAGCATTAAATCTACACTTATCTGAATGAATAAAATGTAGAGCACTGTATCGTGTCAAATAGTGGCCATACTTCAACAGTGTTTCAGAAATGTTTTAAATATGACTGGCAATGCTTCATAAAGTGCTGACAAACTTATGAAAAACTATTTATGAGGCTCAGTTATAGGTAGCTACCTTTATGAAGTGAAACTGAATATTATACTGCTTTTAGTGAAAAGAAATTTTCATCAATTGGTCAACGACAATTTTGTAATTCAATTAAAGTTGACAGATAATTCAATCCAAGGCTGATTTTCTAGTGCACATTTTTAGTTACATATAAATAACAAAAAAAATTTAACTATTACTATCTTGGTAGAAAACCAAAACCTAACACAGCCTCATTCATATTTGCAAGTTTCTGGATATATTTCCGTTGTTGTTGTTAGTTACAGTGTCACAAATCTACAGTATATGTCATTAAAATCATGTCAAATTTTGATGTAGAGATGTTCTGATTTCCTAAATTACTTTTAAATGAGGTATTATCGTCCTGCAGGTTCCATATAGAGAACAAATCATCACAAGTCACAAGCAAAAGCTTTGAGAATTCACCACGCAGGACCTTTATTTTGTTTCAGAGATAGCCTGTCTAACAGAAAGCCTTATCGCGCATGCTAATGTTATCTCAGGCTCTGCACCTACTGCTAATGCGTTGCATTTGTAGGTATTTACTATTGTATGTAACCCCCACCGCACCTCGTATCACCCTCCTTCGTTTTCCTCATCTCCAGCTTTCTAACCTCCATCTTCCCTGCCCCTCCACCACCCGTACATCCATCAGAGGGCTGTCATGGTAGAGGGGCTTCGATGCTCCTTCCTGATGCGCCCATCAAGGCCCTCCATCTAACACAAGCCGACACATCATAATAACAGTAAGAGGCCTTTCCTGTCCAGTGTCATGCTTGGAAAGATTAGTTCCCCTCCACAAAACCCAGGTAATTTGCTTTTGCTGAAACACATTTGTAGATCGTATTCTTTCAGGTTAACTAGTTCATGAGAAGAGATGAGACACTTAATGCACAGTATTTGCTTTTTTATGACTTTTTTTCTCCTCAGTTGTTATGAGTGCAAACCAAACAGCATTTTCCCTCTACTTTTAATGTATATAATGTGAGTAATTGACTGCATATGAATGTATACCCCAAAGAGAAAAGCAGTAATAACCTGCATTTTTATTTCAATTACACACACATTGTGTTTGCACCGAAATGCATGCTCATCAGCATTCAAATACAGCACAATAACAGAGAACATTCAAATAAAGAAAACTAAAACTATCAACTTTAAATATAATAAAGGCTTGTTTATTTAAAATCATAGTGAGTTTAGAGTCAGCTTTATTTTGATTAAACTCAGCAGACAGGATTTAAAGCACAGATGTTCCCAGATGTCATATTCAGCTGAACTACAGAAAACAAATCCATCTATGTCTCTGATTTAAAGTCTGTCAAACAACAAATGTTGTCATGACTTTTGAATTAAAAAAAGATGCGCTCCTGGAATGTAATTTAGTGAATAAGCTGAAATTAGAAAAATACCTTTAAGCAAGACTTCGATTCTTCAGGTGTGATGTTTATTTCATTCTCGTATTAATCACTTGCACTAAATTCCATCTGTGTATGAACGAGCTGTGCTCTGTGTTTTCTCACGTTTGCTGCATGATCATATTTCATAAAGGCTGCATTTGAATTTTTATGTACAGAGTATGCAATATCCATGATAAACTGAATATGTAAATAGGCAACCTTTATTTATGAGGGTCTGCCAGAGTCGTCGTAGACTTAAGCATTACTTTGGATGAAAAGATGGATAGACAAAAATGTTAGTTAGGGGAGTTCTTATGTGACTCAGAATGATTGATAATTAACAGGGTTATCTGTACAGGTTGGGGGAAAGGAGGTGGGGGTATAATTCATCTGCCTTCCAGAAAATATATTTAAAAAACTTATTTTGGAATTAACTTTTTTATATTTTTTTAAGTAGAAAACATGTAGAGTTCTTTAACTTTAATCATGCCTTTGAACTAGAAATAATAATATAAATATATATATATATATAAGTATATATATTTTTTTTTGTCCTGCTTGCTGGTTTATATTAGGATGCATGGTGCAGCAGAGGAGAATTTAGAAATATATTTGAATAAATAGCCCAGGAATGTGCCCAAAACTAGTCAAGTCTGTATCTTTTAGTCACACATTTAATCCTAATGCTACTTCCTATTACATTTCCAGGCTGTAAGTGCCTTGGAATTACCCATCCCATCCTGACTGAGTCCTTTTTGTTATTGTTTAGAGAATGGTTAGCGTGCCAGGGATGCTCCAAATACGATTTTACATCCACTTATGGAAATCCATTGTTCCTTGAGCATTTCCACATACAAAGCAATATATGCTTTTCTAAGAGGTCTGAGACCCCAATTACATCAAAGGCAGTTTGTCCTGATGCTGGGCTGCCTGCTAAAGGGCTTAAACAACTGTGTCAATGCTACCCCCTTGTGACCGCACTGCAGCAGGAGCGTTTCTGAACAGCCGTCTTCCAGTAGAAGACAAATATATCATTATTTCTTAGCCTAAAAAACACAACAGAAGTCCAAAATTTGAACTTGTAAATGTATTATAAAATACTTATAATACAAAAAGTTTGAACATGGATATAGGTTCTGCCCACCATTCTGCCAAAGTATTTCTTAAAAATATATCAAGATATTCTCACTTATAATGGAGCCTTCTTTGAGGAGCAATTGTCTGACATCTTTATTGTAGTTTGAAGTATGAAGCAATGAATAAAAAAAGATTAAAGTGAGGTCTGAGAATGAATTCTGTTTGCACAATATGAATCAAAACGTGTCATCACAGCACCTACTGCATTTGTAGCTCCCACAGATCTCTTTCATTAAAACTAAAGATGTCTAGAAAGTTGCGATGCTGACATGTCAGACAGATGTGTGTGTGTCAGAGGCATGAGAGAGAGGATGTTTTTCCTTTTTTTTTTTTTTTTTTTTTTTGAGGGCACTCCTGCTGTCCCAGCCCCCAGGAAGAGAGGCACGCAGTCATCTGCTGTACGGACGTGAAAAGGAATAATTAGACACACAGATCTATAATTGTGCAGCGTTGAGCAGCTCACTCTTGTCATACGACAGAGAAAAAAGAAGGTTGAATTCCTTGAAGTGCACTTTGCCAAAGGCCGACACGTTTTATTTTTCCAACTTTGCTCTACTTTCAAAGACAAAGCAGGAAATTTGCAAGTTTCCGCACCAGGGTTTCTCTACTTCGTTATTATAGTGGAATCTTTGGGAGACAAAAAGACGAAACAGTTAAGAATTGCATTTGGGTAAAAAAGTACATTTTAAACTGGATTAAATTTAGTAAAGAAATTGGTAATATAAAGTTGATAATGTTAGAGATGGCAGTATTTTTTTATCCAGTATATAAACAGTACCAATATTTATATTTTATTCAGCATATCAGGAAACAGTTGTTTTTAGTTCATGTAATAAATAAATTCTACAGTTTTTATTAAAAGTAATGGGTGTTTTTATTTTTACTTTTTTGAACTATATCATTTGAGAGAACATTAGTTTTACCAAAGTAAAAAATAAAATAAAATCTAAATGTGCATGACAATTGATCAAAGTTTAATAATATAAAATTATGTCTATAAAACATGCAGCCTAAATTTTCTTCAAAGTTTCTTTATTTTCAAACTTCTCAAATAAATTTTTTTAAACTCAATTCTATTTTCTGGTTCTTTTTTTATTATTACAAAAATAAATAAACAACTAAATTAAATCAAATGCAGCAATTAAATATCGGCCTGTGAGTGACCTGTAAAACTGCAAAGTGAAAGAGATACATGATGGTTCATGTAACCTGCAGTTTCCATCCATAATTCACCAGGAAGGTTCAGGCAACATTAGGGAGCTGCACAATGCTGACATCTCCCACAGCCCCCGAGGTTAAGCCATGTCAATCACAGAGCATGTGATCACAGGAGTCCCCGCCTGCCTCCTCGTTGTCACCACCCATCGACGTCCCCTCGTGCAAACCACTGAAATCAAACCCTTTCATTCAGGTTGTATATTTAACCCACTGTGAGCATCCATGTCTCATTAACAGTCCGTGCACACTGAAAAGCAAAGCGCTGTGCATGTGAACAACCCAAACAATGTTTACTCCCGAAGATGAAGAATAGCGTTTGAGTTATTTCCCTCTCTGACCTTAGGTCTACGTATGTATAAACATGTGACCTAATATCATGCTACAGCACTGTTATTTATGTCACATAATCACTCCAACTCCCTCAGGATGCAGTCGGCACACAAACATGACCAAAATACATATTTAGATTTATTTGTCTGCAACTGTCCAATAAAACATATTCTTTGCATTTCCATCTCTGGGCTTTGGTCCCAGTGGGAGTTGCTGGCTGAGAAATGTTGTGCTTTCAAGCTTCAGGGAACAGCGATGTGAGCAATGTTCAGGGTAAGGGGTAAAAAAATAAATAAAAATAAAAGGGGTTCGTTGCCTAAGTGTTGGACTATAAAGAGAGAAAAAACTCACATTCCAAAAGCCTCAGAGGGTTTTAGTTCAGTAAAGGAATGTGGGTGCAATCTTCATCCTAATCTCAGGAGAGGCCATTCAGTAAGCCTCTTTCTCCTGTTTTCTGTTTATTTCTTCATGCAGCATCCTGGTTTCTCACCGCTGTTTAATTTGCTCACCTTTTAGAGCAAAACTGAGCTGTCCGAGCGAAATGTTTTCTATCAATGAAGACCTTAAAGGAGCCTTGATTCTGTCAGCTCTGTCCAGCGCAATAAAATATATGGCGTTGTAATGAAACAAGTCACTTCTAAAAGCAGATTGAAAGATTTTACGACGTGCTTATGAAGAAAAACAACAATGTCTTGATGAAAGCTGTGCCCTTCAGTGGATTTCGTCCTGATGCCGTCCACACATGTTGCGGGTGTTTGTGGCAGGAGAGGCATCCCCTATGTGACCAGAGTCATAAATGAATTACTATAAAAACGGATTACACAAGGGCTAGATGGCTTTTACGTAATTGTGTTGGGGTAGGAGGGAGTCGAAGTCTTTCCATAAAATTTCAATAAATTGTGCATTTTCTCAATGACTTAGTGCCCCGCTGAACAGCGCAGCCAGAACCTTTGAAGGAAAGAAATGGGGTGCAAATGCTGGCAGAGGTAGTAGTAATTCTGAGACGTAAAAAAATGTTGCAAAACGCTTTAATACTTCTTACATATCTGGGCTTGTTTAAAGTGTTATTACTACATATACATGCATGGCATCTGTGTAAAAATTAACCTCACATTCACGTCATATTCATATAACCTTACAAGACTAAATGAAATTCCCGACCAGATGGCTATCCTTCCCTGAGCAAATCTAATTCTGTCCTTATTAAATATGTCTTAAGGTAAAACACCAACTTAACAATGTTACAGTATATTACATTTGCAGTTTCAATGTTCTAATTTGCAGCATTAAACTATACTAAAGCAATTGAAAATGTCTTCATCGGACTGGTTCAAATACTGTGTTTGTGAACAATGCTTATAATTTCAAAATTAAAAAAATATATATAGATTTTTTTCAGTCTGTGTGTTTGATGTCTGGCTGTTAGCAAAATATCTGATGATTTGCTGGCTGGATTATATCTCAGAAAATGATCATAGTATTCGACACTTACAGCTGATTAACTTCAGGGATCACCACAATTCAAAATGGCCATGACAGCTAATCAACATTTTTAATACATAAAATGGCTGCTACTTTATTAGTGTTGCAGATATTGAACTAAAATTTGGTGTGGTAGTAGCTGAAAGACATCTCCAACTCGTACTTTAAGAGCCAACTGATTGTATGAAAGTACTGTTCAAAACATTGCTGTTAACTATTAAAGCCAAATATCTTAAGAACCACCAGACAAACTTCAGATCTTTGAGAAAGCAATTATTGAGTTTACGTCTACAGCTGACAAAACTTTGGAGTTAACCCAATTGGGAAATCCAAAAACTGCTATAATTCATTGAATTTTGCAAATACTGAGCTAAAATTTGACGTGGTAGTAGCTGAGACTCGTTCCAATACATTCTCTGGGCATTAACAATATGTGAGATTTTTGTTTAAAACATTGGCAAACATTGTAGCAGACAATGGTCATCCTTTGAGAAATGGCTCTTTCATTTTGGAATGCTTTTGCAACTTATAAATGAAAATAAATGAACAGTTTAAAACCTAATACTGCAAAGTTAATCATAAATGATTGTAAATATTTTTATATTTGTTAAAACATATAGTCATCAATTTTGCCTCGATATTACCACTATTAAATCCCATTTGGATTAAATATTTTATTTAAAGGCAAATTCGATCATTTAGACTAACTTTGTATTGATCTCTAATGACCCTTCCCTCAAAGGAGACCACTGGACTCACTCTACCAGTAAAATGCCTCTATAATAAAATTTATCTCCTGATTGTCTGTTTATTTAGTTCAAACTACAATACATGTCATTTCTAAACTAAGTGATATTAAACCCTTCTGTCTTACCTTTATTTAATATTTGTCAGCTCCTCTCTTGGTATCCAGAATGTGGCGTTGTCCCGCATTCTGCAATTAGCAATGATCAAGAGGAATTATAAGCAGCCGTTAACAACGTTTGGCTCCTCAATGACCCTGATAGATGGTCAATTATAGTGATCAGGTCATGGCGTTTATTGGATTAAACGTGGCAGTGATGGGCCCTTTTGGCCTGTTGCGGGTAATTATCACATTTATGCATCATTTAAGGGAACAGTGTGTATTAAAGAAAGACTTAAATTAAATCATTCCTCTGATGTATGCATTTATGCAATAGGTGGTTATGAATGGAAAAATGCATTGAGACTGCAGACTGGTGCCATAGCCTCAAAAGCTGAACGTACTACATTTGAAATAATAATAATAATAATAATAGTTAGAGGTGTTCCAATATATATAGGTATATCATTGACTGTGTTACAGTTTACATTTCAAGCAAAAATTTGTCATTTCCATGTTTAAAAAACGTATTCAAGTTGAAAGAAAATCACATTATTTTTATTAATTTTGTATCATGCTGTATATTTGTAGGCCTATAAGAAAGAAGCACCATCTTGTTTTAAACAAAATAAACATTTTTAAAGTTAGTGTGTAATGTTTAGGTTCTAATTCAGTAAGTACCCAAACTGAAGTATTCAAACTCTTACTGTATTCAGTTTGAGAAATGCTGGCATCGAGACACCCCAATAGAAATCATCCAACCTGTACTGCAAAACAACTTGTCGACACGTATGACTATTTTAGCTGCCTGTCGTACATTTCCCAAATCCATGGTCCACGATTGACTTGTTTTTAAATGTTAGGGTTTAACTTACAAATATGAATTCCCTGCCTTTTTGTTGTTGCCTCCATAAAGGGTCCCATTTGTAGAAATGCGTTGTGCTGAAGATCTTCTGGTCAGCAGCCTTGAGTTCTGTTAGCTGGCCAGGGGACATCTGCCAATAGAGAAAAGACAATATACTCCAATCACAGTTGTCAATATTACTTTTTCTTCCACATCATCCATTATTCCTCTGCCTGTTTTACAGAAAAAGGCATCTCACCGCTCCGGCTCAGGCAACCACAGACAGCTCTCTGAACCCAGCCTCCTGAATGTGATCAACGGAAAATCTGCTGCTCAGCTCCTCTGTTAACAGAGGGAATACATCAGTGCCTTGTTTATTTACTTTTTCCACATGCCAGAAAAGGTCAAAGTCAGAGGATTATTCTGCACGGCCCAAGAAGAACTCAATAAGAGCCGTGCAATGAAAACAATATCATCCATATTTTAAGCAGCTGGCACCAAACAGAGGGAATCTTACACTGGGGTGCCAATTATTCTACTTCTCGGGGTTTTGCAGCAAACCTCTGTAGCTCAGGTGTGTTTCCCGAATAAAACCCGCTTTTTTGTTCAGATTTTGAAACACTGGAGAATCACAACCAAACATGAGAACCATCAGCTACATGCAGGTATATTTTAATAATAAACTGTTAACTAATACCTAACACCAAAGGGGTTTGTGCAGATTTGTTGGAGTTAAGATGCAGATGTTTTTCAGGCAGTAAGTGTGGTTGTTTTCATTGTCTGGGTTTGTTTTCCCTCCACGGACTTATTAAAGCCAGCACAGCACAGTCTGTGCTCTATAATCCTGATGTATTATTAATCACGCCTTCCCGTGCATCTCCAAAAAACTTTCTGTCTTTTTTTTTTTTTTTTTATGTGAATTTGAAACAGAGCCAGGTTCAGGGTGACAGGATGCTTTATTTTCTCCCTGTTACAGAATTCTAAGCGAGTGAAAACATTGGTAGCATGGTTTTGGAAATAGATTTCAGCAGTGCGTCTTGTCCATGTCCATGAATGTGGAGCGTAAAGCTTCGAGCACAGACTACAGAAAGTTTACAACGACTGTCATGCAAAGAATATTTCTGTTGACAGGCCACATGATACCACAGCAAGTAGACGTTTCTAACACTGTGAGCAAATATCGTGTTTGTTTTCAATTAGTAATTGATTTTCTTTTACAAGAGTCAAGAGAGTTTATATTCATGCAATTTGAAATTAAATTGTAGTATGCGCATTTTGATGCATTGTTTAGCAATTGTCCTCTGTAGAAGTTAAATAGAAGGTTCGGACAGTTTGAATTGGGATTCTGTTGAAATATAATGCACTGTTGATATCTTACCTGATGTAGCTTTTTTAAAAACCTCAGTTTGGAGAAATAGTGTTTAGGTCTGACAGGACTCACAAGCTACTGGCTAGTCCATGTGTCCAAAACTACTGATGGTTTTCTTCTACAGCCCTAATCAAAAATTATTCATATTGCAGCTTCTGTAAATGACAATTTCACATTAAGCGTTTAAAAGAATTCTGTTGTTATTTGCAGGTGCAAATAAAAGTATTACAAGCTAGATGTCACATTTACAGTACAACCTCAGGTCACTTTCAACAGAAATTTTTATCTTTGCTAAAATAACCATGCAAAACAAAACAGGTTATAGTTTAAAAAATAGCATTTGCATAAATTGTTGTTTTCTGTTGATAAAATCTGCTTGGAAAATTGATCCACTGAACTGTATTTACAAGCTAAAAAAAATATAATATAAAAGCTTTTAAATTGGCTATATTTAAAATTTTACAGTCGTCCATGTATTTAAAAGTGGGTGTCAGTTTTGCATTACAAATATTATTCAATTACTGCAAAATGTGTCCTTACATTGTATTGGAATATCTACATATTGCTGCTGCTTGTTGCACCTGCAAATAACCTAATTATTCCACCTACCAGTGTAATGAAAAAGTGATGTCAGCGCACGTCCATGAGAAGTTGTTCACATAAACAGCTAAGACATTAGATTAAAGATTAAAGCTTTTTTAAAAAGATAGCATTCCACTTTGTTCTTTAGATTATCTCATTAATTCAATCAGAATTAAAATGTTTTTTCTTCAAACTGAAGTTGTTCAAAGAGCAATGTACACATCAGGTAAGATTAATTATTTATAACTTTTCCACAGAAGTCCACTTAAAAATGTATTAAATATGCCTTTAAGGGAAATACTAATTTTTTATCAAGCTTAGAACTTAATCAAAAAAATTACACTTTCAATTTGACGACTCAAAGACTCTGAAGACCTTCTCAGAAAGTGCACTGTAGGAATTCCTCCAGTCTTTAGATTAGATTGCATGATCTTTCATCATATTTGTTGATTTATCGACTCAATATGGAAAACTTTCCCATAATATCAAAGTAATGCTCACATATACACCATGCCATCATAACAGGTGCTCATGGCATTTTCTTTATTTTATTATTATTATTATTATTTTCCTTTTTTGTTGCTTTGCTTGGGTAGGATGATAATCCAGGCCTAGTCCATTGACAGACTGCAACATGATTTACTTGGACAGTGACTGACTGCACATCCAATTTGTTTCAACTCCAGAGCAGCAGCTTATTATCTGAAATGCATGAGATGTCTGTGCACGAGAGGCGTGATCAGCTGGGGCATGCGCCGGGGCTGCTGGGAAAGTAATCAATAAGGGATTGTCTCTTGTAGTTTAGGCCGACACATTATGACAGAGCTGAAAATTAAACAGGCAGATATTAATAATAATGGAAATCAGAGGCTCATGGGTGACTTTGCGGGGGGAGGGGTAAAACTCAAAATATGTATCATGTTTGGATGTGGGTGTATGCATGCATACAAGAGGGTGGGTGTGGTTATATTTACTATTTTGGTTCCGAACTAATTGAAATATACTGTGAAACAAAAAGGTACAGAATATAAAAGGAAAAAGTGGCTGATATAATTAATGCTGGTAATGTTAACACTCATCTATTTGTCTGTTTTACTGACAATATTTATGCTCTAATTTTACAATTTTTCCGACAAGTAGGCATCCACCTGTTTAAACCTCCTTTTGGACTTGGTTTATAAATGATTATTGGCTCATTTGTGATAACTGCTCATAATAAGCAACAGCTGAAATGATTACCAACTTCATCTGACTTCATGATGCATGCAGGAATTATTGTTTTCTGCAGACATTGTGTGCTCCAGGTACAGTTCTCGGGGAAAAAATAAAAATAAAAAATAAAATAAAAACAGAATATGCAGAAAACACAATAAGCAGCTATAATTCATGACTGAAGATTATAGAAACAAAACAGAGATGTAGCTCACTGTGTGATGTAAGACGGGTCACAGGCAATAAAAGAAACAGAAATAAACCAAGGCAGCTACAAGGAGATTCTCCCTACTTTGTCAATTAGCCCTGGCAATTCATTTCTATTGTTCCAGCAACAAACATGCCATTCTGGGCGGGGGAGGGGGTGGAATCGGGGAGTTAACAAACAGCATTACAGCCTATTACAGATTCAGTGTCATTGATTATTTATACCCTTATAAAATGCCCGGCTCCCCAGTGGACTGAGCTTTCTTGGCTAGCTGTGATAAAATGTTCCCTCTAAATCACCACACCGAGGCAAACAACACATCCAAATACGTGAGAGTGAAGTGACAAAGTCCTGGGTGTGTGATAAATCTGAAGATCACTGTACAAAGATCAAGAGATAAAAAGAATAAGTAGAAACCTTTGTCATACTCATATTCCTATATTTTATTAAATGCTTCAGTGACTTCTATTTAATCTCTTAAACTTGTTGTTATGCCGCTTTTAATGTGTAATCTTGATTGTGTCGGGAAAAAAATAAAGTGTAGACTGCATCCTTCCTGGTAATTTGTTTCTGTTTTTTGTTTAAGTTGTGTTGGGAACAGATGGCTGTTGGTGGCTGAGCTCAGAAAGAAGTCAGCACTTTCTGTGAACTTTTCTGTTGTAGGTGTCTGCACCGGAGCAGGACCTTCTTGACCAGTCACCTCACCATGGGAATATTCCCTCCCTCGGATATTAATGGTCGCCCTTGTGGAGGCGACCACCTCAGCATAAAGCTCCCACCTGGGATGTTTCATGGCAAATGCCACACCTCTCAAAGTCTGGTCCCTAATGACACCACTCTTACAATGTGTTCAGAAACTCGCAGAACAACAAATATCAACCACTTAGTCAACTAAGACACCCATGTAGAAACTTGACACAATGCCCTCTAAATACTTGTATTGGTAAGATATGTTGCTGATATTAAAACAGTTTTTTTAATATGGGTTATAGGTCCAAATGCCAGATGTCTGCACAGCATGAAGGAAAAACATGCACATGATAGTAATGGTAACAAACGAATGCCAACAGTGTTCCAACAAGCTAAAGTAAGTCCATATTGGACACACTTCCTAGAGCGCAGCAAGGATGAAAGAGGGGACAACATCTTGCATCATCTATCTTCCTTAAATGCTGAAGCCGTGACAAAGTGGATGGTGAAATTATGATAAATGATAAGACAAATTTAGTCAATAGCTGGATTTTTTTTCTTTACTCTGCAGTGTTTTTATCCTCAAATTGTTTCGACAAAAAAGCCAAGCATTTATTTAATTTGCACTTTGAAGGCCAGATTGTCTTCAAATTGAAATGGACACTGTAAATGTTAATATCAATGTCTCCATTTAGGAGAGAGATGGTGAAGGCACTTGTTTATGAATTTGTATCTTATTTACACAGCGTGAACAGGGTTACCATAAGCTATCAAGGTATCTGCTTTTTGTGAAAGAAAACCTTGAAATCTGGAATATTTTATTGAACATAAACTGTGGAATAAATGTTTTTTTTAAATATTAATTTTCCTGAACAGAGCATGTCATCAGAGAGTCTATTCCATGTATTTGATTTGTACTAAATACCATCCATCCATCCATCCATCTGTCCACCCAACCATCTATCCATCCGTCCATCCATCCATCCATCTATCCATCCATCCATCCGTTATCTTTACCCACTTCTTTCTTTTCGGGTCATGGGTGTCACTGGTGTCCATATCCAGGAGTCACTGTGTGAGGAGCAGGGTGCAAACTGAACAGATTGCAAGTCCTTCAAAGGGCCACATAGAGAAATGAGAAAAAACATTTACTCCCTCACTTACACCAATTTAGAGTTTACTATAATATGCTAATGCAGCTAAAATGACAAGACACTTTTTAAAACACACTGCTAACATTTACACCTGTTTCTGACATTTGGATAATTCATTTTCTCATTAAAATTTAGTTTTGAGTCTATACACTATCTGTATACTATAGACTGTCGCACATTGTTTTTACTTAGTTTGGCGTTAGAGATGTAAAATAACTAAGTATGAATAATTTGTTACTATATTTAAGTAGAAATTTTGGTTAAGTAATAAGTAATATTCTTAGAGGAGACTTTATTATTTACTAAAGTATTTCTTTTTATGGTAAGATACTTGTACTTTTGCTCAAGTGCCACTTTGAGGTACTTTGCTCTGTGAATGTGAAAGATGACTCATCATCGAATGTGGCATATTCTAAGGTGATGCTCTGTCCCCACTCCTGTTCTGCATAGACCTGAACCCCTTCAGCCATGTTTTTGCAAAGCATGGCCATGGATACAAGTTCCCAAGTGGAACAGTTATCAATCACATCCTATACATGCCACACAAGAATTTACTGCAAGGACATTGGAGTGTTATTTGGACTGGATAAATGTGATGGAATTCAAGAGAGGAAAGGTGATCTCAACTGATGGGATTTAACTACCTGGTAACACTGCAGATACATGTGCTAAGTGAGATGCGTGTCAGTATACGAGCTGCCCCAAACGCTTACAGCCTGACAGCAAGAAAATAGAAAAAAAAAAAAAGAATATGCAATTCACTACAACAATCTCTCACTAATATAAAAACTTTACTGTGTAAAGTCTTATGTTGCACAAACATCAATACAGTTGAACCAACTATGGAAATCCAAACAAAGTTTCAATTTCCTAAACAAAAGGATCCAGTTTACGTGCTGAAGAATTACTGAGGGAAGCTGAGTGTTGACATGGTAAGATGCCTTCTAACAAACTGTTTCTTCAGTCGCACCGCAGCAGGTCTCAATGAGCAACAAGTAGCTCACTGAATCCAGCGGAGCTGAAAAAGCTCTATGAGCTTGAGAGAAATCCACAGCTCAAGGACAGAAATGAGCACGAAGGATGGGAAGATCACATCAGCCAAAAACTGTTTGCAGACTGGATACTGAACACCGTGGTTGAGGTTACTATTTATCTCATGCCAGCCAAGTTGGCACGCACATCTGGCGCTGGGTACTTAGTGCAATTATTTATGATTTCCTCCAAGATTTAAAAGCTCTTCGCCCGGCCTTGTAATGCAGTAACTGATTGCACTGCTAATGTAATTAAGGGGAGATTATGATGTCCACGTGGCACGCCAGATGGTGGCATTCACAGCAATGGGGGAAGGCACAACTGGCACACCACTGCACAAGGGCAGTGAGGCGCAGTCAGTCGGAGCAGTCCAGACTCCCCACCAGACGGAGGAAAGTATATGTATATGTGTGTGTGTGTGTGTGTGTGTGTGTGTGTGTGTGTGGGGTCTGCATACTCAGATGCAAGGGGTTCTATGTCTGTATATTTGATGGTAAGCTGAGCGGGAAAATGTAAGCTGATAGAAATGAGCAAATGTGAAATTCTTCTAATGGAAACAATTTACAGTAGGCCAAGTACCGATGTGCAAAGCCCAGAATAAATACCCACTGTTTGATCTTTGAATGGTTTATTTCATGAATCAAAATCTTACGAGATTTTTTCATTAAATAGATGATTTATCTTCAGCTACTGATCAGTGAAAAATCTGACAGTTCATACATTTTAGACTTCTGCAGTTCAGTACCTTAATCAAGAAAACAGATGGCATAAACGGAAAATTAAATCACATTTGGAAAAGCCATAATGTTTCAGGGGATCTTTTTTTTTTTTTTTTTTTTTTCAGCCAGTGCGACAATGAGACTCAACCAAACTGACCTTTAATTAGAAAGAGGCATGACATTATGGAGCCTTGCAAGGCTGTATCCTATGGGGGCACTAAGGGCTAGGTTTCTTAAAGCTTGTTATTATAAGCTATTCAGGAGACACAGGGGTTTCTTTTTCTCTGTGTAGACAGAAAAAGTGAGGGTGGGGGCGGGGTGGGGTCTATGTATGAAATGAGACCTGCAGATTTCTACATGGCCCATAATAGGTTCATGTGGCTGACACCGGGGCGCTGTAGATTTCCCAAGTTGAGATAGGGATATTATTACTCCTGGGGTGGCAACACAGAAATTTCCATCTTCAGTTCCTAGTATCAGCAAATTACAGTCTGCAGTAAATGACCTTTAAACATTAAAAGAAAAGCTTTAGTGTTTCTTTTTTTCTTTGTCATTTTTGTGTGAAGTCATTCACAAAGGTGTAATTTTTAGTCAAGGGCTCAACTGTCTTCTGCTGATTACAACTCATAACTGGAACATTTTTAAGACTTTGTAAGCTATGTTTGTGATATTTCACAGATAAAGTGTTCACAGCATTAGGAATAAAGAGAAAGATCTTTTGAAGAGGGCTTTTTGAAAAGGTCGTCATCCATCGTAAATAGCTTTTACAAAAACGTTAGTTTGGAGAAAAAAATAGCTTTTGAGTGGATTAAAAGGTAATGGCAGGTTTGAGCATTTCAAGTAGAATTCAATATTTTTTTAAACAAAACAAAACAAAAAAAATCAGTTTTGTATTTGACTCTGCTTGTACTAGTCATTAGCTCAGTACCCCAGTAATAATAAAATCCTAGTATTTCTTGAATTTTGGTCATTGAGTTTTGAAGAATAACAGAATTGTTGCCATTTTGGTCTAACTTTGTAAATATTATTATGAATAATCCCATGTAATATTGCTAGATATCACACTCAAGTAAAATTTTAGCTCAATATCCATAAAATTGTCTTAGTTTTTAGCCTTTTACGTGTTGGCTAAGGTAGCAACCATCTTGAGTTTAATTGATTGGAAAAGCCTACCAGATGGACATCCAATAAATATTTTAAATAAATAAATACATTTGCCCATTGGTCGCTGAGATACTTTGCTGACAGACAGAAGGGATTAACTGAAACTGTTAATTAATTTTTAGAATATGTGTAGCAAATCACTCTTGGCGACTACCACACAAAACTTTAGGTCATTATATATAAAACTGATTAATTTGTAGCCATTTTTGTGTGGTGTAAGAGCAGTTAGAAGTAGTAGGAATATTGAATTAAGTAGACTCAGAAAGTTAGTTAGTTGCAGAATGTAATTCATTGATTATTTACTAAAAAAAAGTCATTACAATCTGATGAGTGGTGCATAAGAAATTCTGCTAACAGGTAGACACATGCAAACCATCCTGCCTACATGCACACACAGACATGGGCAAAACCAACAATGTTCGCTTGTTGCTTTTTAGCGACAGGAGT
Organism: Cynodonichthys magdalenae; assembly: GCA_031762555.1. Lineage (NCBI taxonomy): Eukaryota > Metazoa > Chordata > Actinopteri > Cyprinodontiformes > Rivulidae > Cynodonichthys > Cynodonichthys magdalenae. The sequence continues at coordinate 2,267 of JARVJO010034408.1, read as the reverse complement.
TAATTAAACTGAACAAGAGCTATGTTCAACAGGTAAGATGATAATTGTTCACAACCTTTCTACAGAACCACACATCAGAAAAAAAATCAGAGCTTTCCTTTTTATTGATGTCCATTTATGAAGCAAAAGGTGAAACCAGAAGTTACAACTTTAATGAGTCTTTTCAAAATACCAGCTCTCACACCGAGCATCACACGCTGGTTGTTCCCCTACAGAAATCTGCCATCATTCACCCCACTCTGCAATCCTCAGCATGTGAGGCGTTGCACATTAAAACACTGTAAAAGCTGATGATTTTCACAGTTAGCATGTGTTGCTGATATCCAGAGTCTCAATGAGCATTTCATCACCTATTCCATAATTAGACCATTACTTTAGCAGGTGCATCTCTTCTCAGCCAGAGCGTGTATGTTTTTTTTTTTCCTTATCTATGTCTTTGCTTTCAGCACTTCCCTAAATTTTACATGAAATCAGCATGTCTGCTTCATGTGTCATCAACACCTTGATATGACAACATGTGTTGGTAGAATCATGCATGTGTGAGGTGATGATGTGGAGTGTTTCTAAGGATGATTGCAAAAGGAAATTGTCTTTCATCATGTAGGCTCTGCAAATGATTTTGCCACTACCACAGAAAACAGCATCATCAACAATAAGCAGTGCTGGGGTGCTGAACTGTTTAGCACCTGTCTGTCATTTTTAATTCAAAAGGCTCTTAAATTACGCACTGAAATTCTGACTTAAAATACAGTAAAATCAACAGAATAAAAAAGTTTGTAAAAAATATTTAATTGCATAATTTCTTTATTTGTTTTGTCCTGTGAGAGCACTTTGAAGGACTTATACTATTACAGCTACAATATCAAACTTAAGTTACATTTTTGTGTGTTTTTTTAAGATTAGTTGGTTGTGGAAGCCATCTTAAAATGTAGATCCAATAGTTAGTGTTTACAAGTCTCATTGAAATTCTTTCAGTGGTCCATGATGTATTTTGCCAACAGTCTGACACTCAAACACACAAATGGGCAAAACTGTTATTGTCCACTATCTTTTTCCCTCTATAATAACTATAGCCATAATATTTTATAAAGGAAAGCATATGTTGCTTGCTGTTCTACAAAGAGGCTTTTAAGTTCTGATGCATTGCTAAGCTAATGATGTACTGAGAAAGTGAATATGTTGCTCTGTCTTACTTTTATCTGATTACAGTAATGGCATGTGATAACTATTAGAGACAACCGACTGTCAGGAGGCGTAACCAACAGAGATATCTATGTAATGATAGACATTTAGTGATGTAACCTTAATTTAGTTACAGTAACTACACTGGATTGTTTAAATTATTACAAAGAAATAAACCCACAAGTCAATGTGGCATTACTTACAGAGGTCTTAGGTTTTCGGGTTGTTGGAGCATTACACATACATTTTCTTCTTTTCAAACTGATCATTTCCATGGAAATGTTTTTTGTTGTTATCAAAACACTGAGTTTCAACAGTTTCCACAAGATCTTTGTTTATGTTTTGCCATTAGCTATTTGGAGTCCCCTTTGTTAGCAAAATATTTTATAAGTCACTTAACATTTTTTTTTAAGATTTTAAGAAAATAATTATCTTTACTTCAACAACTGAAGAGGGAGGGACAACAGGAAATCGCTCCTGTACGCACTAACCAATAGGGACACGTCTTACATAGTTGCTCCTTAGATCCCGCCCCGGATGTTCATGTTTTCTGAGTTCAAAATTGTTTGAGTTCAAACAAAAACTTAAAGAGTCAACCAAAAACTTAAAGAATCAACCAAAAGTTGGAGATTCAACCAAAAGTTTCTGTTTTGCAAAAAACGTTTTGATGTGTTTTTTTTTATTGAAATTGCTTTTTTGTTTGGTTGAACTGTTTTTTGGTTGAAAGTATCAATTTTTTTATTGAATTATTGTTTTTGTTGTTGAATTTTTTTTTTTTTGATTGAAGCTGCTTTTTTTTTTGATTGAATAATAAAAAAACTAAATTACCTCCATACTCATGCAAGAACTGTTCGTACGAACAGATTTGTTCTTAAGTTATGCGTATGAGTGATTTAGGAGAACTTGTGGCATTCACCAATTTTCTCATATTCTAAGATTTTTTCTCAGATACGAACAAAATTCATGTGTGGTCCAGACCTGTGGTATATTTTACCTGCAGTCAGTCTTCTGTTATCCAGATGGATTTTCTTCACTAATAACTTTATATTTCGTTAGTTTGAAGATATTTTGAGTTGAAAATAAAT
>JARVJO010034349.1:0-28818 GCA_031762555.1 Cynodonichthys magdalenae | reverse complement strand
GCCACCTCAACTGGCTCCTCTCGACGTGGAGGAGCAGCGGCTCTACTCTGAGTCCCTCCCGGATGATCGAGCTTCTCCCTCTATCTCCAAGGGAGAGCCCAGCCACCCTGTGGAGGAAACTCATTTCAGCTGCTTGTATCTGCGATCTCCTTCTTTTGGTCACTACCCAAAGCTCGTGGCCATAGATGAGGGTAGGAACGTAGACCGACCGGTAAATTGACATGATAGATCAGTACAGCACTCGCATCACTACAGATGCAGCACTAATTAGTTTTTAAAAACAGCAAGTCCTAAACCTAAAGTGTTACAGTAAAGACTTCAGGATAATACAAGTTTTCTATAAGAGACTGTCATTAAATGCAGTTCTGACAGAATAAACGAAGAAAACAAAAATATATGCATTTTTTAAATGAGTAAAACTATAAAGTTAAAAAAAGCTAATGTGTGCTTAACTAAAATTCTACCTCTCCTATTCTGAGAGGAACTCCTAATGTTTTTCAGAAGTAAGATTAAAATAAATGTACAAGTCTATGCATACAATCTGTAACAGCAGCCAGAGGAAAGTATGTATAGGCTGTAGTGATCTGAAGGTCTGCCAGGTCAAGCATGTGACTGTAGCCAAACACTCCCTCTTCGCTCCCCCATACATCCCGCTCTCTGTAACCCCGTGGGCCTCAGGACTGAACCAGGAGTGAACCAAGAGCAGAGCAACAATTCTCAGAAACTTCCAGCAAGTTTTAAAGCCTTTCACCCCTCAACCTCATCGGCCTTAGCCTCCATCACCCCAACAGCAGCTGGAGCGGATCACAGAACTCTGCTTGGCCCCACAGGAAGGGTCAGTACCTTGGTATCCCTTAAGTACACACAAAAACATTTAGGGGCATGAGCATGAGAATACAAATTGGGTAAATATTGATTAGAAAGGCTAAAAGGGTAAACACATGTAAATAAAATATAACTCAAGTGTGATCATATTTAACAACGAACCAGGACTTTACAAATCCTGAGGGTCAAAGCAGTCATTTCAATTTTAGATATTTACAGTGCAGAACAACGAACTGTTCAAAAGAGAAGTGATGGACATTTTGGACATACTGGGATACTCAAATCAAGACAACCTGAATCCATAAAGCAAACCATTAAAAAGTGTATATAATTATTGGAAATTAACCTTTATGAAATATGTGCATCAAATACATTCCATGTTTTCTTTTAGCTAAAATTGTGCATTTTCCATAATGAAGTTTCTTATATGAAAACATAGGTCCTGTAAATCTGAAAAAAATGAAGCAATGTCACATAGAGTATTATGCAATTGTGATAACTGAATCTGAGCAACCCTTTGACGCCAAACAAACTTCACAAGAATCCACCAAACCAGCCGCTGCATCTTTGCATGCTGGCAAACTAATATGTTGGTGAACTGCTTCTTGCATCACCACTGACCTCTTGCAGTGGATCAAAGTCATGAGATGTGGATTTCTTCAAAGTTGATGTAATCCTTTGAAAAAGTGGTTTGCTGAGGCCATGGGCTCAAATCGCTGCTACCCAGCACTCCCCAAAATACATTTTGAATCAGTGACTAAAAAATGTCATTGTTTTTCATGTGGTTCAACAACTCTGTAACATTTCTGCAAAGAGTAGAACATCGAAATCTGCTGTATTTTGTTGCAAAGATATGCCATATATAAATTAAAAGACGCTTTTATTTTTATTTGCTGCATATAAATGACTTATTTATCAATGGTTTCATCTAACTCCTGATTTTAATACATTTCCTAAATGAGCATTTGCAACACAAAAATTAGAAATACGATTCATGGATTATTTAAGGGGCAACAAATGAACAAAAAAACAAAAAATGCTCATATTTTTCTTTTAGATATCAGCCTGATTTATTCAGTTCCTTTCATTAGTAACATTTAGTTTACAAGTTTTAAAATGTGCATTTCCAGGGTTACTGTCCGGTCTGAGTTATAATAGTTCAAAGAGACCAGAGGATGAACTTTGGCTCTTTATTTACAGGATAGTTAACTGGAACCCTGCCATCTCTAACTGCACACGGTGTACAACTCTCTCTCTCTCTCTCTCTCTCTCTCTCTCTCTCTCTCTCTCTCACACACACACACACACACACACACACACTCACACAAACACATTCAGGTGAAAACAAGAACACTCAAGTCTGAGGGTACTGATAATCTGACCTTGTTTTACCGGCCATGAAAGCTCTCTCAGCAGTGCACCTGGGCAACACACTCATACACAAACACTTATGCACGTCAGCGCACACTCCAGTGGATAAATGTATGAATAATGCCGTGCACACAGATAAACAGGCTGTTATAGTTTATCGAGGAAAATGAACAACAGAAGAAAACGGGCACTCTGGGCTCCGCACACACAGATTTCAATATCAGTGTAGTTTTGGGAATCTTCGGCCTTTCTTTGCTCCACCTCCTTCACCTCCATCTTCCCACGTCCTGGACTGAGCCGACCCTGCAGAGCGCTAAAGAAAACCCCTTCATTAATGGACAAAACATTTACTGTGGCCACACAATGCAGATCTTATAGACCCAGAGAGGGTCACTATCAGGCTGGCCCTGGTGTAGTAGTTAAAAAAGTAGCACCTGTAGAACTGTAGAAACTTAAATCGGATGTCTTTTCTGTAGCGACTAAACAAACAGTGTTGTGCAGAGGTTTATAGCTTTTTTCACAACGGTACGTCTTTATTTTTCAAAAAAGTTGTTTTTATTAGGCTTAAAAACAATCTAAAACTGTCACTTGTTTGGCTAACAACTTAGTCTGGATGAAGACTTTTGCCTATATCTCCATACTTAATGCTCTAAGTTCACAGAGGATAAGATACTAACTATTGATAACTATTTAACAGAACATCACTTCAAAGCGCTAACCCTTTAAGGAATGCAGTGTCCACAAAGTCAATATTAAAGGCCAAAGTTCATGTGTGATGATGTAGCATGAAACCAGAAGAAAGTCGTCCCAGTTATAGCCTGCATTTTGATATATTCAACACATTCCTTCTTCCCTCACCCGCTGCCCCCGTCCCTCTTTTTCACTCTAAGGTCAAAGTTTTCACCTTATCTGGAAGCCATCAGCAGTACCAGTCCCACCTCTGTGAGTCATTTTGTTGAAACTGTTGCACATCATTAAAATCCCTTTCTCCGGCTCAGAGATGTATAGAAAAAAATTCACACACTTGCAAACATTTAAAACATTACTTCACAAGCGAGGTAATCCAGGTCTTTGCCAAGGTTTCTCCCTGCCAGTTGCAGCACATATTCTGCAGCAGGCAGACTGCATCTCAGATGTTGTGAAGTAGAGAGAATGGGGAGGAGGAGGGGTTTGATTCCGCTGTGATCCATTTTACTATTTTGGCTGGAACTTTCTTCTCGCTGTGTGGCCATGGGGGAAATCGGCGCAGCCAGCAGGCGCTGAGGACGCTGGCTGGCTGCAGCCTGACACGGAAGCCACATGGTCAGAAAGTAAAGGAGAGGTGTAAGGAGAGAGGCCAGCGCAGCTATGAAGTCAAGCGTTTAGGGTGAAGTTTTACTCTTTTGTGCGCTCACATTTTCTCATTTTCTGTCCTTGTCCTCTGCCCCGTGCTTCTCGTGCACTTCCTCCTTGATCTTGCACTTCAGCTTCAGTCGTCTCTGCCCAGACAGACCTCAACTAAAGCCTTGTCCATTCGTCCATCCATCCGTCTCTTTTTTTCCTCCCTTCCCCCTCCTTCTTTTTTTTTTCTTCTCTCAGACAGACACGGCTACCCTCCTGGACGTTTCCTTTTTGCTGGCCTGCCCCAACAAAGGTGCTCAGTCATGTGAAACCTAATCTTCAGCCCCCCAAAACCTAACCCTTGACCCCTTCAGTCTTCACACAGCCAGAGGGGGAGGGGAGCAAAAGCAGGAAAGGGAGGCTTTTGGGAAAAGGTCAAATTCCCGAAGACACTTTGGTGCATGCACGTGTGTGTGTGTGTGTGTGTATGTGTGTGTGTGCAGCCAGTCCATTCTGTGGTTTGTGTTCCAGACTAAGCATGTGTGTTTGATTCGGCGTACATCCATGCATGAGGAGAAAATTTCCTAAACACTCTGTTGTGCTTAAGTTCCTTTAAGTTTCTATTTTTAATGCTTTATAACAAAGATATATGTGTGTGTGCATCTTTATAAGAGGGTGCTTTTAGCCCTGAAGTGTTAGCACACAAACAAAACACAGACTTTTTTTTCTAGCAGGTCCTGCAAGTCTTGTCCAGACAGAGCTCCTCGAGTGGCAGTCCTCAGATCTCTGCGTATGTGTGAGCACATCTGAGAAATACAGTTAATATATATGTGTGAGGCACTGGGTGTCAGCTGTCCTGGGTGATTAGTGCTTTTATATTGTTCCAAGGAGCCCGGACGAGGCCCCCCTCTTCACCGGGCTGCACCATAGCACAGCTGCAGTCTTCCTCTTCAGTCTTCCTCTACTCACAGACACTCATGAGATGAGTTCAGGCCCTCACAAAATCCAAGAGTAAATCTGCAGCAATTGCTGAAAAAGTACAGAAAAACCTGGAAGAAATAAACAAGCACTGATGGTTCAACTAAAAAAAGAGGGACAAAAGAATCAGAAAGGACAAAATGTTGCAGAAAAGGAAACTGACAGAGGCGTATTAGAGAGATTATTTAATGCCTGTAACCCCTCTCTAGTGCAGCAACCTTTGCAATCAAATTTCCTGTTCCTTCTTTTGCTAATAAAACTCAATTAAAGCTGCAAAACGGGTACAGATAATGGATGGATGGATAAACATAAGGACAGGTAATTACATATTTATTAGTGTCAATTTATGTCAACTTTTCTTTTGTTTTCATCAAAAGCAAAGTTGTTCCTCTTTTTTTTTAGTAAAATTGCTTGTCGTTATACTGTAGAGCCTTTCATTTCAATTACGTGTAATACACTAATTTCTCATATATGCATACATGCTCTTTCAAACCGACTTCTTGCCTCAAAGGTGTTAAAATTGTTTAAATGCTTGATCAGTTTTAGAGAAAATTACCCTGAATAGCTGGAAATTGCAATTGATAAAATGCTAACACAAAACGATCAATATGTTTTACTTTATGTTATAAATATTCTGTCTCAAAGGTGTCATTTACATATTTAAAATAACCATAAAAACTGCTAAAACAAACTTAAAACTTAAATAAATATATTCTATTTAAATTTTTGGTCAAGGAAAGATCAGTGGGACCAAAAACTGGCCCCAGAGCTACAGAAGACCCCTGACCCTGGAGATTTCTGCTTCTTAAAACCAGATATAATTATGAAGCAGAAAGAATAAAAGGAGGGTGATCATTTTTATCTTTGTTTTTGAACAATACACTGTCATAAACTAATTCTTACTCAGAAAGCAAAGCAATGTCTCCCTCTAAGAGCAATACAAAATATTTGTTTTCCTTGAAAGTAAAAACAGATCTACATGAGACAATAGTGCATATGTTTTAAGCCAAACTTCCTGAGAACTCTTCATTCATTCAAGAAGTTGCTTCACAAGTTAAAGACGTGTTTCTGCACAAGGAGGGGCAACAGCATAAGAAGACAGTAGGCAGGGGCTGGGAGCCTGCTATGGGAAAAGTATGTCTGCTATGCATGACTTGATTGGTGGCAGGATTTGTGGGCCAGAGCATTGTTGTCCGCCCTGACATTGAACTTGGGTGAGTTTCAACGACTAAGCTGGAGCAACAGCTCTTCTAAAGATCACAAAAGCCCAGACTATATGAGCAAGAACACACAGGCGAACAATTCCTCTCTTCCCACACCCATCCAACCAGCTCCACTTCCTTGCAACTCTGCTTTATCTCAACTGTCAACACCTGGCCTAAGCAGGAACCTCTCTCTATCTGTGAACTTTAATCTGGCCCTGCAAGGCAAACAGTGTCGAGCTCGGACAGGGAGAGCGATTAGTTTGTCACGTTGCCCTCCAGTGCTCTGGTGGGGAGAGGAGGAAACAAAGAGGAGAGAAAAAAAGTAAAGATTGGGACATAACGTTACATAAAACATAAAAAAAATAAAATGAGATCAATGAAGACGGAAATGCAAAAAGGAATTAAAACACAGCCAGTGGGATAGAAACAAAATAGGGGGACAAACAAAAAAATGCAATGATGCCGCGCTACCCTAAAAATCTGGTGCTAGAACTGGGTGTGGTAGTAGATGAGCATCGTTCCTTATCTGTACTTCAAGCACAACACATTGCACAACATCTTTGCTTAAAACTTTTGCATTATCTGTTGTCAATTCTGTTAGCAAAATAGATGAATCACTGAGATTTCAATAAACTTGCAGAAAGTAATAAAAATAATGTTTGTGCATCTACAATAGACCTATTTTAAGATGATGACCACAGCTAATCAATATTAGCCTGCAGAGAAATGCCTTTACCTCAGTCAATTGTAAAGATATCAAGCTAAATTTTGAATCGAGAAAAGCAAGTCCTTGTTGACAGTATTTATATATTTCAGGAGAGAGTCACCTAGCAAAAAAAATATAAATATATATAAATGTGTGTGTGTATATATATATATATATATATACACATAATAAAAAGAAACCCCAGAGTCAGACGTGTCTGTAATACTTTTTTTTTATTTTTTCAAGACAAAATGGCTGAGTGAAGAGAATAATGCAGAGAACAGCTGACGATAGAGTGGCATTTCCATAACTGAAACATAACAACAACAAACCTGTAGGTCAAGCAAAAATACAAAAAAAAAATCATAAAGGTTGGTCAATGACCTTTGGTCATCATTGAGAAATTAAGCCATCACAATTCATCAGGAGGGAGAAAACTGAACTGATCTGTGTTTGCAGTGACTCTGTTCAGAACAGAGTGTGTGTGAGGGTGCGTGTGTGTGTGTTTGTGTGTGTACTCATAATAAATAATGTTGACCACTGCCAAAAGGTCAACTTCAAGTTCAGTTCAGAGCAAATAGCTTGAAAGCAAATACAGAACACGGGATGAAATTAGGCTGGAAACTTAACTGTACCTCAATACCAACTGCATGACACCATGTACCAAAAATGTCTTTTCATGATTTCTGTTCTGTTTAGAATATGCCTTGCATATGAGCTGTACCTTTCAAACAATAAAGCACCATGGTTGATTTTGTCAATGGAAAAAAAAAACAAAAAACAATAATAACTTCTCTCGTTGATGCTGATTGCATATGACAAAATGTCTCTCTTTTTCAAAAAATAAAAACAGCTGGAATGTTATCAGGTGGTACATGATCAAGAACAATAAAAAGTTGGCTACCAAGGAAACCCAACAATAGCTTGTATTACTGCATATAAAATGGCAGGAGAGAAAAAAATATATATATGAACGAACTAAAAAGATATGTACAACCACCTGTTTTACCTCACTGTGGCCACTCCAGCGGGACTGCCTGAAAAAGGCCATCATATGACCTCTCACCCTTGGGGAACACCACAGCATCTTATTAAAAAAAATGTACTTTTTTTTTCAAGCATACAAATTATTCACACTATATTATCCTGCCAAATTAAGAAAATATACGGTGGCAGCATGTTGGGATTTTTTTTTCACTACAGAAAAAGAGTACATTGAGACCTTTAAAGAGTACAGGCAAAACAGTTAAAAATACAGGCTCCAACATAAATACTATAAGTGCCTACACTATGTGAACATTAATTTCAAATACCATTCTAAATACAGGAAAAAGTAGATCATAAATGTGTTTTGAACATAGGAACATACATGAGTGTGCATTTTCCTATGTGTTTTAAGTTCTCTCTCTATATTTATATATCATAAATCTCTCCTCAATGCAAATTTTTGTTCAACCTGAAGATTTTTGTATAGTAAAGGCAAAAAGATGAGAGACGTGTTCTTTACAGTTCATTATATAGTGATCAAGTCCTGGATGTCACCACAACAAAGAAGAGAAACATCAATAAACAATAAAAAATAATAAAATTAAATAAGGTTCTCCCCTAAAGATATTGAAGTGTTACTTAAAAAAAAGACATTTTATTTATTTTATATCAAATTTGTAGAATTTAATTGTGTAGTTTTAAAGTGGGTATGAAACAGGATGTTTTTATGGCGATTCCTGCAACACCACCTCCAAGAGCCAAACTCATTTTTAGCTCATTGAAAGAAACATGGCTGGCAAAAAGTTTCTAAATCAACACTTTTTTTCTTCTTTTTTTTCTTTTTTTTTTTAATGCAAAGCAATGACACCAAGCTTATCTGTCAGCATAAGAGCAAGTTTTCCCTTGAGCGCCCAACTGTAAACTGGGAAAATTGAACAGTGCATGTAGGTAGTGACAGATCTAAAATCTGGTCATCATTTTATACTCAACCAACTGTACCTCCGATTACAGAGACAGATACAGAATCCAAGGCAGAGTGACAAGTGCTATATCATTATCAATGACGGGGGGTGTGGAGATAGAAAAATAAAACAGAACAAATTCTAGAGCAAGAAAACAAAAACATTATAAAACCTGTAATGAGTAAATTGCAGAATTTAGAAACTTTTTTTTATAATTAGATTTAAATCATTCCCAGCTCGAGTTGATAAAATAGGTTTCAAAAACATATTGAGGTAAAAAAAAAAGAATTATCGCTCTAAGAACTTTTGAATTGTAAAGACAGCTGCTCAGCCCACTCACTACCTTGACCCTCACCCACCCTAATGCTCACACGCCGAAACCCAAACCTGACTTGCAAAAACGAGATTTCACTTTGACATCAAGTGACTGCTGGAATGACTATCTGCCTGGCTAACACAGAAGAATTAAATGATTCAGTGCTACTTGCAAAATAACACTTGCACTTTTAATTTCAAAAGAAAATAAACAGTCCGGAAAATTAAGAGCTTTATGTTCGTTAAAACAGCTTGTCAGAGTACCCTTTCAGTTGTACCGAAAACAAAACAGCAACACCTACACATCAAAGTCCGACCCCATTTAGGCATGTAACATGCCGGTAAACAAAATTGTAATCATGAAAATGTCAATATACATGAGTCAGGCAGATTAATGTTTTACCAGAGATACACATTTTTTTTGTTTGCTTGTTTGTTTGTTTCAGCTGGTTTCCCATATTCTGCTAAGTCTAACAGGGTCAAGCAGGTGCTTGATGCAAGGACCTGCCTCTTCCACATGTGCACAAAAATGTCCTGTATTCATTTATAGCTGAAACTCCGAGCTTATAGCAAAAAGGAGGATTAACTAATGCAAGTAAACTATCCAAGGCACTCTTTGTTGTCGTTTCACACCACGTTACTAATTTCAATGATGTTCGGAAAAGAAATATTTAATGGCGTTAGTGCCTAAAATTTTATAGGCAGCCCAATTTTATATACAGTGTACATATAGATATAAATCTTTTCTCGATGTTGCATGGAAATTCTTTCACAAAGATCGGTTTTATGTTTGACCCTGCTTGTCTTGATGTTTTGAAAATATGACACCATCTGCTATGTTTGAACACAAAACTGCGCATGATATGTAAAACAGTATGTACTGTATGCAGCTTGGGTTAAACTAATCTTTTTTTTTATGTTGACAAAATTGAAAGTATCAACAGCGACACATGTACAACCAAACCCACTAGCCAAGGACATTTTTTTCTCTCTAAGTAGCCAAAACACACCAAGCATGCTGTCCAGTTACAAAAAATACAAAATGTGTAAATTATTGCACAATAGAAAGGCTCAAAAAGTTCTGATGCAATAGTATTGCCCCAATCAAGGATCATGCATCAAGCTTTCTCCAAAAGAGGATGAAAGCAGGGCTGCACTGCGTTCTGGTGTCTAACCCTGTTGTCTTTTCCCCATACTCGTTGGCCAGTTAGCAAGGGTTGCACTTTAGCCGGGGGAGCTGAAAGAGAACTGCTCTTTGCCTATTCAGTTTTAATGTCATTAGCCAGAGGGCGGTCACTGTGCCATTTCTTCATGTGTTTCTCTAGAGTGCTGTACACACTGAAAGGCATGTGGCAAATTTCACATTTGTACACGTCCTTGCCCATCTGTCCATGGGTCTTCATGTGGCGGGTGAGTTTTGAGCTCTGGGCACAGGCGTAGCTGCACAGTTCGCATTTGTATGGCCGTTCTCCAGTGTGACTGCGTCGGTGCACAGTCAAGTTGCTGCAGTTCTTAAACACCTTGCCGCAAAATTCACAGGTGTCACTGCGGCGGCCGTCCTTGGAGCACGGTCTGCCATTCCCACTGCCACCGTGTGGAGTGCTGGCCCCGCTGCCTGTGCCGCTGCGTCCTGAGGCAGCCCGTTCACCATCGAGCTCACCAGGTGGAGTGGAGAAGCGCAAGCTGCCGTTTTCTGATGAGTGCTCCGATGAGGAGGTGAAGGGTGATTGTCTAGAGTCCCCACCTGTGAAGCTGATGAAGGGGTCTTTAAGTTGCCGAGAGGCGGCGTAGCCCGCTAACCACTGAGAATAAACATTCTCTGTGTTTGGGATGGTAGGCGTGGGTGGGTCAAGGTCTTTTTCCACCTTGATCCGTTTGGATAAGGGGCTGATAGGGCCGGGACTAATACCACCACCCAGCAGCTTCCGGGTCAGGCTGTCGTTAGTTAGAGGTCCCAGGCCATTGATGGTAGTAGTGGTGCCATCATCTATATGATCCATCTTCACAATTGTGTCCTCATCAGCGGGCTCCCGGGACAAGCTCCGGCGATGTGGATGTAGAGCCTCACTGTTCTGATGATGACGGGCTCCTTCAAGCCTCAGGCTGAAACGATAGTCATTCCTTCCCTCTTCTTCAACTCCAGGCTTACTTTCAACTTCCTCCTCTTCCTCCTCATCCTCCTCCTCCTCCTCTTCATCCTCTTCCTCCTCTTCTTCCTCATCCTCATCTTCCTCTTCATCTTCATTTTCAGGCCCCAGACCATTGTTCTCACTCTTGAACTTAGCCACCACTGACTTGAGGGCGTCTGTGGCACTGCCTATCACCTCACTGGTACCAGGTTCAGGAGAGCTTGCCGTTGAGAGGCCGTCATCTGACTTGGCGTTAATCACAGAGGACTTGTTCTGACAGTGCGTCTTCATGTGGCGTTTTAGTTTGCTTGCTTGCGTGCAGGCGTGGTTACAAAGGTGACACTTGAATGGCTTTTCCCCCGTGTGGCTTCGCCGGTGCACAATAAGGTTACTCTGAAACTTGAAGGTCTTTCCGCAGAACTCACAAGACTTTGCCTTGAGAGGGGTGCCTGGCTGGACTGAATTGGATGCAAGATTAGGGGTAGAGCGGGAGCCAGAAGGGGACTGAGAGGTGGAGAGGGGAGGCGTGGCTGTAAATGGGGGTTTGGAACCTGGCTGGAACGGTTGCAGCAGCCGTTGCATAGGGTTGGGTCTGTTCGGGGAAAGAGGTGGAGAACCTCCAGTGGCATTGCCGGCCAGCTCACGGAGACGTCTAGAAAAGTCCATGCTCTGAGGGGCTTCTAATGGCACTGAGTTTAGCCTCATCACTCTGTCAAAGGCGCTAGGGTGGTGGGTTGCCAAGGCAAGGTCATCAGGGCTGAGGTGGTGACGTGGCGGTGGGCTGAACAGTGGGGGCGTTCGGGGGTAACGGCCCTCACGAGGCGTAGACGCTGAATCCCGACCCGACCCAGAACCAGGCATCCTCAGGAGGCTGTAGGGGCTGCCATCAGCCAAGTGGACAGCATGCAGGGGAGGCTGGGAGGAGGCACAATCACCCCCCATCCCAGGAGCTGCAGCCACACGGGGGGTCAGAGGGCTGCCAGGTTCACTCTCAAGATAGATGCGGAAACCGTGGGTGTTCTGAGCGTGCTGAAGCAGGAACCAGGCACTGGTGAAGGGCTGTTTGCACGTGGTGCAGGTGTAGCTGCTGGGCTCATCTTTATCTGACAAGGGGGAAACACAGAGAAAAAGCTCATTTAAACACGTGCAGTAAATATGAACACAAAGCAAGTTGACAAACAGATTCATATTCCAACACAAATTTATCAAAATGACACAAACAGAAAGTGTTTGTTTTTGTTTTGTTATAAAGTCAAAATATTTTCTATTACTTCAATGTAATTTGTTGTTTATTTCCTATATTTTTCCTAATTGGGTAAGTGCACTGTAAAAATCCTTTGGAATGGTATTATAAAATCCAATAACCATAAAGTATTTTCAATAAAAATATAAATTTAGTTTTTTAAGAATAAACCAAATTCAATAGCGATGAATATCTCAGCAGCAAATATACAATTTTTACAGATGAAAAAGCTTAAAAATAATTCAAACAGTAATTGACTTTCAATTGCACTTGTACACTGACCTGAGATTTGCCTGACAATGTGCACCTAATCTTGTTAAACACACTCATCTCCCCTCCAATACCTTGTTTACAGAATTAGCAAAGCTAAAGTAGGACATGTATCGAATGCTGCATAATAACACTGAATACAAATAAGGGGTCACATGTTAATAAATTGTACCAGTTTTTTATCACAAAAAGCACATTCACAGTAAAAAAAAAACACATTGAAAATTTGTATGCGTGTTTGTGTGTGGGTGGGGAGACTCCTTTGAAAATGCACTTCATGCATTACTTTTCTATTTCTGATATTTCATGCTTTATGGATTTATTTAAATCCTCTCAGGTGAATAGAAAACGAGAAGGGGAAAACAGAAGTGAGAGCTATGCAAAATAAGACACATCCACCACTTGCAAATGTGCTCCCTCTTTCATCTTTTGCTTTTCTTATCCTTTCTTCTCATTTTTTCTCACTGAAGGGCATTTTTCTAAAGTCATTTGCAGACACTGAACCCAAAATCCATGGCCATAGTACGCAAGAGAGGAAGAACAAGGAAACTGGGAGAGGAGAAGATAGGCAAAGCGTGCATGATTGAGAATATGAGAGAGAGCCCTAAGATGGTGAATGGACACTCTTGCATGTTTTAAGCTTTCTGTGGCTCAGAGACAAAGGGGGAAAAGAAGGGGCAGAAAAAGAAGACTGCTGCTGAGAATAAAGAGGGATGTTGCGGACGAGCAATGGAAAAAAAAAAAGAGTTTGATGTTTTGTGGTTTTGCTTTCTATCTCATGTGTCCACAGCCACAATGACCCCCTCTGAAGACTCTCACTTAAAGAACAGAACACAGCATAAAATGTGCACCTAATCAAACCACCACGCTAACCTTTTTCTCTTGACTGAAAAGAGTTGGAAGGGGGTATAATGGTAAATTATGGATCATTACAATCTGCAAAAATTACAGTTAATTGCTGCCACCTGCAATGGGCTTTGACCCACTATGGAATTTTTCCATCATAAAAAAGCCATTTGCCCATATGCGTTTTTGCTCTCCCTCTCTTATAAGCACAAATAAAATGTGCCTGTTACATTAGCTTTGGCTCTATGTACGCTTCCTGATTATGTGTGTGTTTTTACGGCTTTAAGCAGAGAGCCTCACATAACTCGTAAAATGGTTGCAATAACCTGGGCTTTCCTGTACACCTTTCTTTGATTTGTAGCCGATACACACTTCCATCACACCAGCCTAATGTGCACGCACACAGTGTTATATGCAGGAAAAGGAAAATACTTTTTTTTTCCCTCTGTTATTGTGAAGAATGAGAGAGGAAGATAAGGGGGTTGGCTAGAATGTTACGCCTGTCAGAGAGGGGAAAAAAATCATTGAGGAATCCTGAAAGTGAGGGAAAGAGGCAGGGAAAAGGGAAGGGAACGAAGGAGGGAGAGAAGTGTGGCGTGAAGGGGACATTTCTAATGACAACCCACAACATTTCTGAAGGACACAAGAGCCACAACACTTTCCAGGCTGTGGTAAATTCATTGTTTCATGTGTCAGAAACAGCTACGCAATCACTTGTTCATCGATGAACATTTGACAAACTGTGCACATGCCACAAGAAATGATAATAGTTGTTATTCCCATCAGAAAGTCAGAACAACACATGCCAAGACTCACAACAATGGCACATAAGATATCTAAATAAGCCCGCTATTGTCCTTAATAGCTGTCCTCAAAGGAGTGGAAGAAAAGTTATTCAAAGGGATAAAAGACATTTTGACGAGGCGTTTGATGTTTTTTTTTTTTTATGTACAGAGAAACACAGAACTGTGCAAAGGAGGCAGGATGATCTTACAAACGAATCTGTCCACTAATGGATTAAAAAAGAGCTCTTATTCTCTCATTCTGTTTCTCTCCTTCAAGTAACTTAAAGTCTGGGGAGAGTTAGGGCTGGAGAGCAGCAGAGCTGAGGCTAATGCTGGATCTCCAGGTCCCTTTGAAATAGGATCAGCAGAGAGGAGAAACCACACTGACAAGCCCTTAGCTGCCATTTCATGGCAGGGGCTGAAAGAGGGGACTTTAGAGGAGGGAGGACAAAAGTGTAGAGGAGAATTGAAAGAAAGCATAGGAAAGGAAGTGAAAGAACAATAATTAGAAAAAGAGAAATATAAAGAAAAATGGGTTAACCAGGTCTTTCAGAGATATTTTTGTGCACTGCAACACAAAGCAAGGGGTGGTGAGTGGGGTGTCAGCAACTGCATTGCTATCAGGCAGAGAATATGATAGGGTTTACGTAAAAAAGCCTTAGGCCAACCAGCACAAGAGAAGAAAGAAAAGGATGGCTTTTAAACAGCAGTTAGAGTAACCTCACACCTCCATCCTGAACCTACAAAGCATAGTTCAGGTGACTGAGGTGTCCATTTGGATCCAACTGATTCTTCTATATGCAAACCTATTTTTATTTTACTAATCCAGTAACTACAACATTCAACTTATTCAGTCCACTAAAACACAATTAAAAACACAAAAACAACCAATAGATGACTTATGTGGTGACGCACGCGTACACTAAACTTTCTGGTCATACATTTAAAAGTTGGCAGACTTGGCTTGACCTCCATCTTTTTCTGTTTAGTTTCGTCCTTGACAAAGTCTGCTAGTGGGCTCGGGCCGTCCCGGCGTGACCACGTACTGCAGCTTTCACTGATATTGGTCATTAAGCTAATGGAGGAACTAGCTAACAGGATTAGCACACAGGTCTTCCAAAAGGAGAGGAAGGGAAAGGAAGAAGGCAGAAGAGCAGAAGACACGAGGGACACAGCATGTCACGGCCATTTCCTAAAGTTACCAGGCGCTGCGGCTTGAGAGAGCACTCACAAACACCTGAAAAGTGATTATGCTAATAGCAGGTCTTTGCCAATATTCATAAGTGTTTATAGGTGTTGGAGTGAGTGCTTTGGGAAGAGGGAGGGTTGTCAGTACAGTGCCTCTTAAGAGTGCCTCGGCCGTAACTGTCGTTAATGTGATTACGACTCTGTTTATGTCATTAGGGTATTCACAGTCAGGGATTGGACAGGGGTGAAGGGTGAAGCAGGAGAGGATGTGTTGAGGGAAATGATGGAGAGTAGCAGTGGCTCACATTAAACCACTTCTTATGTGTCACGTTTTTATTGAAGTCTTGTAAACGACTTGTAGGGTTAAATCACTTAAAATAGTGTACATTGTGGTTGATAATTAACGCTGCAATAAATTTGATGATACTTTTACAAGTTGTCATAGGTTTCTTCAGGTAATATATAATTTAAAAGGAATAAGACGGGTTTTTTTTTAATTTTAAGTTTTATAATGAAAAATTCCCACTTGAGCATCGACGCAATGTTCGGTTAAAATTGGACGACATTTAAAAAAATCAATTCATAGTAAAAAAAAACAATGTATATATCATTAAAACAATTTAACATTCATATTGCAGGAGCGTGACCCTGAACACTGCTTGTGTGTGTGTCAGTGTGTGATGAGTTCTGTCTGGTCCAATTAAATCTGAGAAAACATGAAGCATTTCACTGCAGGTTCCTGTTTCAGCCAAAATTGCTTCTATTTTTTTTAAATCAAACATTTTTATGTGAAATGTTAATACCTTTATTTTAAATAATCGTTCAAACTATAAAAATAAATATTTGGTTTTGTTCATAACCTTACTCTTATCAGTCATGATTAATTTTGATAGTAGTCCTCTGCGACGCTTGATAAATAAAGTGTTATTACTTTGCTTTGCACAAATAAAAAGAGAAATACACCAATCTGTTCAATGTCAACAAGGGTTGGCTCAAGTACACAAGATTAGTTAATGGGATTAGCTGCAAAATTTTAAAAAGATATGATTCTCCAATCATATTTGGCCCATTTTATTTGACTTGGATAGAAAAAAAAACTGTTAACAAATTAGGATATAATGTTTTATCAGAAACTTAAACAGTATTTTTTTTGTATGAAGTCCTATTATCTTAAAGCCAATTTTTTTTACTATGATTTTGTCTGTATCTGAGCAAACTGGCTGGCCTTGACCTTCTTCCTCCTTCCAGTATCTCAGTCTGTATCTGTGTTTCTCCGCCCGGGCTGCCCTGGCAGAGAAACACACTCGCTTCTTTGTCCTGTACAAGGCTTCATATGGTGTGCTGAGGGACAACGGCACAGAGAAAAAGCTTGTTTTACCAACATTTGGCTTTTTTAGACAAACCCAATTGCAGGAAACACAGTTTACTAAACAGAAAACCAGCCAACACTGACTGAAGCAGACCAGTAGCCATTAAATAATTCACAAAATGAGAGGAATTTTAAAAAACGTGAAGAGAGGAACTGAAGAGAATAAAACCTGGCTGGCATCAAAAAAACATTAAGAAGGAGGGCATCTTAAAATAAAGGTAATTTTATATCGATTGTATTATTTTCCTATATGCCACCTAAACAAAGCATTTATTTGCTTCCTGTCTTCCATAACTTTTAGCTTTTTTTTTGCACATACATGCTCCTGTTTCAACTTGGAACAAAACTTTAGCCTGTCCAGATCAATTCCACCAATGATTTATAAACTTGAAGACAATGAAAAAAGTTTCAATGAAAGCTATTTCTGTTTTTTGTATTTCTAATTCCTACTATTGTTTAAACATTGCGTGAATTGTACAGCAATTTCTTTCTATTTGTAGCTAAATTCCTACTTGTACGCTGGTTTAAAACCCATGAGAGTAAGATCTGGTGTCTCAATGAGATTACCCAAGTAAATAAAGGTAAATAATTAAACATCCATTGTGTTTTTTTAATGGTTATTGCCCAGTATAAAGTAATGTGATGACTGAGGATTTTCCTCCAATCCAACTTTTAGAGGTTTTATCCCGTTCCTTTCCCTGTCTCTTTCTCCTGAAGTTGATAAGAGCAACCAAGGAGTTAAGGAGTTGCTCTGAGCCACTCACAAACCATTATGGACAGATGGTACACACAAGGACCAGTGAATGCATGCACCGTACACAATAGACTAATGTGTGTGTGTCCATGCTGGAGAAGCCAGCAAGCATTTTGCAAAGATGTAATTTTGCATGCTAGTCTAGGTCATAAATACAGCCCATACTGACTATTACCTGGTATGTGCACATTTTCAATAAATGCATGAGTGTGTTGGTGTGAGGGGGTTGGGTAGGATGATTTTGTAATTTGCATGTAATAAAACTTTCCGTAATCCCTTCAAAATTAGCATAGTTATATTCCCTGTGTCACCTGACTCTGTTTGATCGTTTCTCAGTTGAACTGAGTTTGAACTGACCACGCTCCCACCCATCTATCCATGCATCCATCTCTTTCTCCAATTGTTCTAGCCATTCGTTCTTTCATCGAGGCTGAACCCAGCTGAACAGCTCGGTGCTTGGGTGGGGCTCAGGTCCAGCAGGCCTTATAATAGTCAGGCCCACCCGTGTCTCTGATGCAGATCATTATTTGCTTTGTGCTTAGCAGCGACAGAGGGAGGCAGCGCGCTATTGTTTCTCATCGTAGCTCTAATGGTACAGTGAAAAGACCTCTGGGCCTCTAAGCTTAACCAGTCTAATTAAATGGACAGTCGCTTATATAAGCGTCCACAGAGATTATTTATTGAGTTGGGATTCGCTTCACAGGATCAAACCAGTGTCAACAAAAAGCCAATGCTCAGTGGGCAAGGAATTAAATAAAGGAGAGGAATCAAAGAAACTGCAAACCGCCAAGTGTCACTTTAAGCACACATATCCAGGTACATAAGAAGACTTAATCAAGCAGGAGTATTTTTGGACGCGGGTAATATCCCAAATGGGCGAAACGTCTCTGAGCACTTCAGAGGGGAACTGTGAAAAGTATTCTGTCAAAGAAAAGATATGTCTCAATACCTGCAGCTTGCGGGGAGGAAAACACAGTATGCTAATGATGAATATGGTCCGATGGTGTTTCAGTACATGAAATAATGTGGAATGAAACAACACTTGTGTATTTCTGATCAAAAACACCGTACAGCATTCAGATAAGTATGTCGTTCCTCTTTACAAGATAGCCTTCTTATGACATGAGGCCAGCAGCCTGAGCCTCACTATCTCTGCATAGCTCAGCTTATGACAGGCTGCCATCCCTGCAGAAAGGATGGAGGGGGACCAGGGAGGTCGACTAGCTGCACAATTCTGCATAAATCTCCAGATAGATAGCATCAGGAAAAGAGAAACAGGGGAGGGAGGCCAGCAAGCAGTGAAGGATGATAAGGCCCCCAGGGCAGGGCATTCGACACTGTCAAAACCGTTTCGTCCATGGCTATTGGACGAGTGGAGCGAGTTATTAGCCTGCATACCATTTGCCAGGACGAGATTCGGCTTCACCGGAGCATACAGTGCCCCGTGTCTGACCTTTCCTCTTTCCTTCTCCTTGACATGCAGGGAGATGGACAGAACATCACAAACATCACCCAAAAAAAGGACAACAAAGATCTGAAGAGCGTTCAACGCTTTGATCAACAGCAGCTTGAGGAATACGAGGCCCTTATAGAAACTGGATGAAGAAACTTGAGTTTATTATAAAACTAGCAAAGAACTGCAGACAACTAGCTTCAAATCACTAATACTTGACTGGAAACAAACTGTTTGAAATATAAATTATAAAATTTCAAATATTATTATCTTAAAATGTTTATTATAATTATTATTATTTTCCTGTAGGTGAACGACAGGAGCCAGTGAGGTTCACTGTCTTTTTTAAAACCTATTTTTTTCTCTTCTCTTTAATAACCCACCACTAAAGAAGAAGGCAGTTTACCTGCGTCTGTCTGTTAGCAAAATATTATGAACCAGTTGACATATTTTAATGAAACTTAAAAAAGGAATAATTGGATAAAAATTCACAACTGCTTAAGTTTTAAAGCCAACCCCATTCAAGACAAGAGCTTAGCAAACACAAACATGTCTGTAATTCTCCAGTTTTACAGATATTCAGCTAAAAGTTGGAGTGATGTGAGACCAAATAGAACAAAAACAACAAAACAAAAAAGAAGTGTTGGAAAACAGACAGTGTTTAGAGACAGATCTTCTGAACTTCAGGTACAGACATGTAGACAGGGTATGTTTGAGCTGATGGAAGATCGGACATTTCCACACAACCGCACACATTGTGACACACAATCTCACAAATCTGTCTGGCCTGAGTGAAGACTCATCACTCCCTTTTGCTCTCTGTCCCTCACGCAGCCTCTAAGCTCCCTCGTTACTCCTCCTTCCCTCGTGGTATTTTTTTTAACACACTCTGATGACAGCGCTGCAAAAGGTCAAAGGTTTTTACAAGAACACACACACACCAACCAGCACAAGCATGAAAAAGTTGCTTCCTAATCTCTTATTCTTTCGCCCCTAGCGGTGCTGAGGTGTGGAAACATCACAAAAACGTCCACTAACACTTAACCAGGTGATGATACTCTGCTTACCTTTACTCACTGTGTTAATATCTTTAAAACAACAGAACTAACACAATAAAAAGAAATGCAGAAAGACACTCATTGTTCTCATTAAGTGTGTAGACAGGAGAGCAGAAACCTAAATAGTAGGTTTATGATTTTGATGATTTTAAACTCATTTATTGCTTTGCTAAGAAACTGAAGATGTTAAAAATAAATGAATAAAATAAGCAGAATCGTTTGTTCTTGAACACGCTCGTAGTTGCCCCAGAAGCTCTCAAGCATGGCCATCATTCGAATACCAGCGAACAAGGACTGTTTTAAACATGCGGTTATTTTTCACCCTGTCCCAGCACCTCAGGGTGAGAGGACCAGGGCATGTGAGCCTGGGCCAACCATAGCAGCTCGTTATGCGCAGGAGCCTCGAGGCATTGTGGAGGGACATGGCACTTTGAAACAAGAGGGCCAGTGTTAGAGTGTCCCGAGGCTCGGAGCTGTGGAGACTGAGGGTTTAACACGCGTCCTATCTGGTGTGTGTGACTGTGCACACGTTGGTCGAGTGGTTAGGGAAGTTTCAATAGCCACTCTTTAGATCAAGGGGTGTTCCAGGGTCAGATGGAGCTCGGAAAATTATTTTTCACAGCGACTGTGAGGACTAATAGCAAGAGAAAAAGATTTTGTCAAAATTTTGCAATAAAATCCAGATTTTGTATTAGGGGACTGCCACAAACAGTGAGAACTCGGCGCCACAGCCCACTACCATCCATTGATCCAACCCTCCATGTTCAGCTCCATTATTAATTCATCGAGGAGAAAACTGTGCTCGGCCAAACCTTGATTAAAATTGCAAAACGGCCTCCTGTTCAGCCTTAATTCAGGCCCTTCAAGACAGTTATAACAGAAGCAAGAAGAGAGATGTCGGAGCGAGGAAGTGGTCAGTCAGCCAGACTTAAATACAAGGGTTCCCTTCGGTGCTTCATGCAAAAGCTTCACAATCAAGTTGCAAACACTTTTCCAGAGGCATAATGCTGTATCAGCTTTCATTTTTGTTGCAAGTTGTGTTGAACAAAACAATAAAGTTGGCAAGTTTGGATCTGATGTTAAAGTGTGCAATGTCACAAAACCCGTGTGGTTCATATAGTAGGAAATGCTGGACACACTACACACAATCTCCATCTTCAAGTACCAGATTCTAATTGAAGACATGTGGTTTGATTAGCCTCTTTGGCAGGGAAGAAATGGTTAGTAAAATGGTGGACAATAGAAGACAAGAGAAGAGCCAAAAGGGGATTTTAGTTTGTTAAAAAGAGGAGCATGTAGATCCTTTTTGCTATGTCTCCCAGGAGGTGTGTCAGGAGCATGCATCGGTCCAAGCAGTAGTGAGTGTGATATTAATTAAGGTATCCAACCTGTAGGTTCCATTGTGCACAGCTGTAGAGCATAAATCAGGTTTTTAACAAGGCTGGGGTCTTGAGATCTCAAACCATGCTGGAATGCTACATTCTGAGCCATGCCAAAAATCTGTCTGAGTCTGTGTTTCTTATATATCAATGTGTTTATCTGGATATCAGGAACATAACAAAAGACCAAGGGGTGAAAAGGAAGGGCACAGGGGCAGAGACGAAAGATGGAAAAAATAAAAGTATAAATAATATGGTTGCAGTCAGGTAGCTTGAACCACAACAAGATCAGCTTGGTTTTATAAAGGCTGTATAATAAAACCAAACATGACCCGAGCTAAAAGGAAAGACTGAGGTGGCAGGATGTAAACAAGCAATAATCAGACATTTAAAGACATTTGAACCAAAATAAATATGAATATGGAACATGTACAGAAATTGTGTGACAGCTGCAGGGCAGGACACACACACGAACAGGTGGACTGACTGGCTGGACGGCCGGTTCAAAAACCGTCCTCCGAGCCATCGTCTCCTCACAGAAAAGGCCCGTGGGCTCAGACATTCCACAACAGGCAGTGACAAGACACACTCACACAAACACACAAAACAAGCACACACAAAGCTAAAAGACAGTCATCTTGAAAATGAATGCACTTGTGGAATCATAAACTTCTTGTTAGTCAAAAGCCTTCTAGTGTAATGTCAGTTTAGTTTGATGACATTAAAATTACTCACACATTTAAAAATAATTAAGTACTAAACAATTTATAAAGACGTTTGTGTTGGAGTGCGTGCATTCTAATTTAAAGTGTATATTGACCAAATGTTTGAGCCTTTGCTTCCTAACTCCTATAAAACAAAGAAGTAAAGTGACAGCAATGTACTGCAGTTGCCCTAAATTGATGAAAAAGCCAAGTCAAAATAAATAAAAACATCCATGTCAAACAGCACTCCTTTTCCTTCACGGCCATGTCAAAAACACACAACCCTGACAGGAATGTAGCTCCCCTCCCTGCCAATATGAACTCAGGTTCTCAAGATCCACCCTGTCATTTTAAGAGGAACTGACAACCCCCGGAGTGACACAAGGGTTGCAGGGGCAGCAACCCCAGCGGACTGCTTGTGTTGCATTCCGAGAAATGAACTTTGTTTGCGCAAGGTCAAACTGTAAAGACCCTATGTTCTCATTCCATGCATGTTCAGCTGATATGGTGTACAGAAAGTCCTGAGAGAACACTTTGGAGACAACCTCCTTGTTGCCTACCTTTTGACACTGCTGTCTTAATATAAGTGGAGAAAAAAAATGTTTTTTCACTCCTGCAACATACTGTATATCTCTTATTGCTCTTGTCCAGTTTGAACCTCCGTACAGTAAACAGAGGTATAGCTGATGAAAGGGTGGAATAAATAGCAACAAAAGAACAAGATATTAAATAAAGAGAAAGGGGTGTAACTAAAGGGTGTCAAGAATGGCATTAAAAGCTGTGAAGAGGAGAATAAGAAAACAAGAAAACAGTGGCGGACAGCTTCACACTGCAGCACCCTATTCTAGATTACATTAGTGGCAGCTGCTTCCTTTGTGCCGTTTTATAGCCAGGCCCCTTGAAAAAGCTGCTAAAATTTCATTTAATCTGCAGCAGAAACTCAAGTGTCTGTCATCCACTCAAACGAGGGACACTAAAAGCCCCGTGCTCATATAACTAAGGCAAAATAACGTTAATAATATCTCTCTTAGTAGTACAAGCCGACATTTTGTGTAACCAAAGAGGGGCTTGCCAACCTCACTGGTGCATGGGAAACTGGCCTGCCCTCTGAGTCCGGGGGCAGGTCTCTAATGGTGGGTCCCTCCTGATGCCCCGTTTAGCTTCACCTCCCTATTCATCCTTCCAAGTCATTAGCTTATGTTCACTGCATAAACTATCCCGAGAAACACATTTTGTTTAGTTTTTCAGAGATGATAATGCAGCTACTCATTAAAA
Source organism: Cynodonichthys magdalenae (assembly GCA_031762555.1). NCBI lineage: Eukaryota > Metazoa > Chordata > Actinopteri > Cyprinodontiformes > Rivulidae > Cynodonichthys > Cynodonichthys magdalenae. The sequence goes on along the minus strand of JARVJO010034349.1, from coordinate 5,696 downwards.
AAACCATAAAATAATATGAGCCTGATTTGTGCCTATTTGTTATTCCTTATTAAATAATATGTGGTTAAATTCAAATGTAATTGCTTTTATAGATTTTTTTAGAAATACAATTAAAACATTAAAAAAATTATTTATGCTGAATAAATTTATTTTCTTGCAGATCTGAATCATGCTTAAATGTGATCTGTCAGACTACATTTTTCTACAGTCAAAATCTGGACAGTAATGTTTAATAAATTCAGTTAAAAACTGAAGGCTATGAGCTGACCTTGTGTGCATTAAAGTCCAATTTAAACTAGCATAAGGATGAACATGAAAAAAAATCTAAAATTGCAGGGCTATTCTTTGTTAAACAAATTCTGCATCTTTGTTGCTCACTCCCATTGAGTCCCAGATACCCAAAAGTACAACTAGAACCTTAGCCCTTATAGCCTGACACATGTTTCAAGTTATTCAATTAATTCCGTTTAGAGCCAATTAACAACCTCAGGGCACGATGCAAACACATTCACATACATTATAAATGTCAATTAGAAAAGTTATCTAAAAGAAGCCAGAAGACTGCGTCAAAATCTTCTCCCATTTCTGAAGGGTTGTGCTAACTGACAGAAAGGAGCAGCACAGGAAGCAGTTAGGGGCTGCTTCCTTCCTGATCTTTGAGTTGACAAAGCTACACGTCCACATGCATCCTTGTGCATTTCGTTCGAATTAACTGAGAGGACGATTTTTACTCCCTACAGTAAAACCAGGGTGGAAATTTGAGAGAAAAATGAGACAAAAACGAGAAGTTTTTCAACCTCAGATGAAAAGATGGCAGGGGGGTGAGAAGGGCGGGGGAAGAAGGAAGTGAGAGGATGCAGCATCGGGCGCTGAAAATCAGAGGAGAGGGGCTGTCTGGTCGAAATTTTCTCTCCATCTGTTTAAACAGGGTGGATCACAGATGATGAGAGTAAGCTGTAGTGACTTCTGATCCCGCTGGAACAGGTTACACTGCTCATCCACTCAGGATCAACTTTAAGTGACTGACATCGCTGCGTGAGAACATAGAAGTATGTTTGACCTTTGCTCATGTCTTACAAAGCAGACAGATGTTCCTTCTGTCAAATTTATACAAATCAAAAAGTTATGAAAATGTGCAACGCATGTCTGGCATGCTTGTGAAACTTACTGAGTTAGTGGCATTTCTACAAACGTTTAAGGAGTCAGTAGCTATTTTACCATTAATGTGCTTTTGGCATAGGCATAATTTGTGGGGGGGTTAGGGGGGTTATGACCCCCACAATAAGTTGATCCAGTGAATAAAACCCCCCTAATAAAGTGACATAATTTGCTCAAACATAATAGAAATTATCTGGTTAAGTACACAGATGCAAGTCTCTTGTTGTCTTTAGGTAACTTTGATCTGATTTTAAAAATTTGATGATGTCATATATGTACGTTTAAGCATAATTGCTGAAAATGACATGCAGGGTTTTAAAGCGTAATCCCCCCAATGGTAAACCTAAAGTTACGACCTTGGCTTTTGGATTTCTTTTGTTGTAACTCAAAAGGAAAAGGACACTTTATTATGAGAAAAGGCAGTTAATAGATTAAAACTAAATTAATTAATTTAGCATACTGCCAGCTGCCTATATGTCAGAGTTTTCAACTAAGATCAATCATGTTTAGAAACAAGTTAGACGTTTTGCAGCTGAAGATGATGACAGAACTCTCAGCTGTTTTCTACCCTTTAAAATGTAAAGCTATGTGCAGAGTGGCGCTGTTCTCATTTTATTCATCTAACAGAGTAAACTGAGTAAAAATAGCTGTTTGTAACTCAAATTACTTTGCCAAGATCACATGATAATTAAATAAAATCAATGAGATTCATTTTAAAAAGTTTCTGACTCAAACAATGCTAATTCACCCTCACTACATAAAAAACATTGTTTCAAAGGCCTTCCAATGTGAAAAACCAAATAAGAAAATCAAAAGAAAGCAATACAGATAGAAAAAATAAGTGCTAATGAAGTCATAGGAAGCAGTAGGAGGGTGAGAGGGGTACACAGGGGCAAATTAACCTTTTTAATTGGAGAGTGGTAGCCCTCTTTGGACTCTGCAGTTGGATCCAGAGAGCTGACAGATGATGAGAGGGAAATGGCAGACCTATTACAGGCAATCTGGCCCCGCTACTTGGCAGACGACTGCAGTACCAGAGCCTGGGGAGAACAGGGCATGTCCAGCACAGAGAGCGCTCTCTGCCAGACCGCTCAATGGTGGAGCTCACCTCAATAAATGTATAAATAGAGACTGGTTATCCTGGCACTTTGAACTATGGGGTAAAGGGTTGTCATACGGAATCGTGGTTTCTTATGTGATAACAAAATACCTGGTTGAAGAGAGAAGGGTTATTTTTTAATGAAAGGGAGGGAGAACCAGTCTGACAGGTAGGAGAGAAGAGGGACAGAGAGGAAGGTGTGTGTGTGTTGGGTAGCGAACACGCTGAAAAATTCACACCCCGTTTGAGTTTGCCTGATTTTGTACTCGTGCACACAACACATTTTTAAACTCAGTGCACCTGCCATGTGCTCACAGAGGAGCTAGCTGCATTAGAAAAAACATCAGAGAGGATAACTTCTTGTCTGTCTGCCAGTCTGGATGTGAGCGCGATGTTTACGTCTGAGGAAACAGGGAAAGCAAACATCAAGGTCAAAGATGCTGGAGCCTGTCCAAGGAATAGATAGCCTTCTCCTTAACACAACTGCAGACCTGCTTTAACATATAATATGTCCCAGAGGGGCAACATCGCCTAGAGATCTGGGTTTAGTTTAGAATATTCAGAAAGGTTACAGTAAAGTTATTTGTCTTTATTATTTTCACCGGACATGTTAGGCCCTATCCATATGGGAACATTTTCGTTATAAAAACAAAAGTCACCATTTTTCAAAAATGTTTTCACCCACACAGAAACACAGACCCTATATACTGTAGACATAAGGGTCTAACATACACTTCAAATCAAACCTTACCTTAGGAACATATAATTTAGAAATATTTAAGCTCAATCTTTTAGCTCAGTTTTGTCGTTCATTGTCTCACTGTCCAGCAGACAGTTGGACTAAACATAATCCTGATGCCTGCTCTTAATGCTGACCTCATTACATCCATGGACATCTCTAGGTCATCTCCACTAAAACAAAGTGTAACCAGTCATTATCTTTGCTCTTCCATCCTGTTTCTTTATCCCTCTGTCAGTCCATCACTCAATCCACACATTCTTTTTTTTTCTATGTCTCTGTGTCCATCTGTCTTGAATTATGTATTCTAATGCATTTAGAGCGAGGCACAAAGTGGCAGACCACACTGGACTGCTTTTAGTCGTGCCATGCATCGCCATCCAAAGGATCACAGGAAAACCCCGAGAAGTCTCCGTCCTTCTTGTCTGCGTGCGAGCGAAGTCGTTTTGTTTTGATGCAGCATGTCTTTGAGCATCATCTGCTTGAATCGAATGCGTTTAACTCTCGCTTGCAGATTTTTCTATCACGCTCTCTTGTCTTTTCATCTGCCTCTGTCCATAACACACACACACACCAATACACCAGACACATGGCCGGAGAGAGCAGACAACCATCTGGGAGCAGTGGCCGGCTTTGTCTGGGGGGGGGGGGCAGGCAATAAGAACCCCCTTTTAATACACATACACGCACACATAAACTATATACACAACCCTTGCAACAGCCCCCCTGTCACCCTCCCCATCCAACTGCTCTAAGTGTGAGAGCTCTTCTCATACAATCTGCACATATACATATGCAAATTAGCAGGGGGCATAATAAAAACAGCCATCACACACACACACACACACAAACACACCACAGCAAGAAATTTAGATGGCCTCTGCACCAAAGTGTCCCCACCAGAGTTTTGAAAAAGAAAACCCATATTTCTCAGAAACAGAGTGAGATCTGAAAGGCTGGAAGAAAAAGGAAGAAAAAAGAAAAAGAACCTTCTCTACGAACAAAAAAACTAATCTGAGCATGTGTGAAATACATGCAAATGGGATTGCATGCATTTACATGAAGACACACATAACAGACACACAACCATACATTATCCATGTTTGCCCTGTAGCATGCATATGATTTATACCTAAAGACGCCCCCAGTTTTATGACTCAAGATGTCATAACATCTGCGTCCTGTCCTCAGGTGAAACAACGTGCACAATTTCACATGAGACACCTTTTTTCTATGTGCAACAACTGCGAAGACGTTTGCTCAAAAACGTCAAAGAGTTAACAAAAAAAGATGAAAAAGGGGATATACGATATGAACTGAACGAAGTTACTGAGCTGCACTTGAACTTCTAGCTCCTTTGTCTGGTGCCCTTTTGTCATTATCAAAGACCTCAAGTAAGAGAGAACAGATAAACAAAGGACAGACAGTGAATAGAATGAGGGATAGACAAACAGAAACATGCACAAGCTGGAAAGTCCCCTCTGCTTTAGTTTTGGTCACTTATTATTGTTATGGGTTCCTTTCTTGTTCAAAACGATAAAGTTCAAGTCAGTTACAAATTTGTAATCAAATAAAGAAATAATTCTTCAATGAGAAGCTGGATGAAGGATACTGAATACGTAATCCTGCAGTAGTAGCCTAAAAAAACTTTATGGCCTTTGCATAGTGTGTGAGCTAAGAGCTGAAAACAATAATAGTCTACTTTAAAGACTCAAAGAATTTATAAGAAAGGAGCTAAAGTCCATATTTTTGCATTTATCGGCACAAACAGAATCAGAAAATAGTTCCTCTCTAGAAAATATCTAAAATTGTAGAAAAAAAGATCAAGTTTCGAGAAGAGCAGACTCTGATAAAAGATTTCTTGCCCACATGGCACATGAGCCTATTATGTGCCATCTTCCATATCAAGTTCTTTCTCCCAGTTTTCACCACTCTCGTGTTTGCTGTAATGTTTTCAGTACACAATGGTGTTAAGCTCATGTTGTCCCATCAAGAGCGAAGCACCAACAACAACCCAAACACTTTTCCGTCCTCTTCCCACCCTGTTTACGACCAGTTCCACTGCTCTCTCACTTTGTTCCCACGCTCTCTCGCTTCTTTCTTTTCACTTCTGCATTGTCCTGTGCCCTCAGGTTAGAGGTTGTCTCTGTTTCCGACACTAAAGCCTGGAAAATGGAGCGGGATGAGAGGAGGAGAGAAGGAGTGAGAGGAGAGAGGGAGAGGAGGGCCCGGCGACGAGGCCTGTCCGTCTACCTCCTTCGGCCTGGCTGGCTAACCGGTCTGAACTGGTTCTGACATAGGTGAACCGGAGACGTGTCCTCTTTCGCCTCTGGACAAAAAAGAATCTTGATGGCATTCCATCTATAGGCAGCAGGTACCAGGCGAGTGTGTGTGTGTGGGGGGTGTGTGTAAGTGTGTGTCTGTCTGTCTCCCAAGACCTTTGAGGCCTGGATCATTGCCAAGTTCATCTGTTAATGGACAGCTACGAGGAGAGTTTCCCCATCCCCCCTCTGGCCCTGCTCGTTGTCTTTGTAGCAGCCGTCCCTGCTCATGACCCCCCACCCCCTCAACCTACCCAACCCCCCTATCCAGGCCCGTTCAGATCCAGGCCTACCCTCTCCCTCTTCTTCTACTCCTTTTCTCTACCTTCTCTTGAAAGCTATATCATTCCCTTTTCTCCCTTTTCTCCTCCTCCTCCTT
>JARVJO010034330.1:0-28840 GCA_031762555.1 Cynodonichthys magdalenae | reverse complement strand
TTCACATTCTCTTGCAGTAATTTTTTCCAACATTGTTCAGGCCTGATAATTGACCTTGTGGAGTCAGAGTGCAGTCGTGGAGCGTACACACACACACATCAAACGTTAGTTGTCTGAAAGTAAGTCAAGGAGTGAATTGGGCCCAAAGAGGGTAATTATCAGCATGTCTATCAATCGACAAACTCTTCCAAGGTTAGTTTAATACAGATTTTTGCCTTTATTTTTTGCTTTAATAGTTAAAGAAGACCTGTATGATCTGACTTATTTTATGTTTCATCCTCTGAGGTTCACACTAAAAGAAAGACAGGTAATCCATGTGTTTGTCTGCCCTCATTTTTCCATCAATCATCCTGTGTTCAGTTGAAATGGAGCCCAGTCTCAGATAGCAAGACAGCTGTTAGCTGTGTTAATACGCCCAGACAGTTCCAGGCCAGTAACAACCTGCTGGAAAGCAGTGTTACAGGAGACGGGCTACTCTTTCACTGCAGAAAAAAAAACAACCATAAACACACACACAGGGTTTAATTAGTGTTTAATCTATTTTTTTTTCAAGCCGAACTAATTATAACTTTTAAACCTGTGTGATGATGTAAAAACATTCTGCGTGAGAGCTCAAAGTTTTTCTGACAAACGGAGAAGTCCAGCATGGGGAAGCAACAACCACTGCAGCATTTTAGACAAGACACACAAAGGGACACAACAGATCAAACAGCCTACATTTAGCTGCCCTGGAGCAAGTGTGGAAGACAGTCTGATGTCAATACATGCAATAATGATAGAACAATACCTGCTTTTTTGGGGCATGTTACCGTCATCCGCTGCGTGTGCAAGTTTATAGGGATGAACTCCAGAGACTTCTGGGCTTTGCAACAGCTTGGCTTGAATGAACCTAAAACAAACAAACAAACAAAAACGTTCTGTCAAATTGTCACAAACCACAGCTTTGTTGCTTTCAACAAAGTCCCAGAAAGATGTACTATATGTCATATTTAGTTGTAATTTCTTTACCTCATCACCTAATGAGCTCATATACATATGGGCATGAACAGAAACAAACATCAGATAATAAATCAAAGCTGTAGTTTTTCTGATAACATACTGTAGGTGAAAAAATTGGTCTTAAAAGGTGACAAATGAACTAAAAGCTTATGAAGCTAAAGAAGCAGGAGTAAAAATGTGGTTATTGCTGCTTTATTTCAGCAAAATAATCCATTTTTTTAGGGCAATTTTCTCACTTATCTACAAGGTTTTTGTTGCCATTGTTGATAACATTGATACATTGTCGCCACAGTAACCAGAAAAATCCTTCTTGGCAGCAGGGTAATGACTTTTCCTTGAGTTTGCCTTGTTGGTAAAGATTAAACTAGTGGCGACAAAGGTTTTTAATCATCTGTCTGCTCACACAGGATGTAGCTCATCATTAGAACACTGTTCTTTTTATTCAATCTTCTGCAGATACGAGATACACATCATCACAATTTTCAAAAACAAAGGGAAATTATTCCTGATCTGGTGTTTATACACCACTGCAGTGAAAGGTGAACATTATTTAATTGCCTGTGTGTGCAGGTCTATATGTTAGCAAAATATCTCACAAACTATACATGTATTTTAATGAAACTCCCAGAACTCAAGACAACTAGAACCAAATTAAATTAGTTAAATAATTAGTTAATTAAGTTAAATTAGAACCAAAACACATTGTGAACACATAAATGGTTACAACTCAACAAATTACCCAGATATTGACCTTAACCTTTCTGCTGTCCTTGCATGGGTCAAAATAACCCACAAGACCCAAGTAGTAGAACTTGTGGGTCATTTTATGCTTAATTATACTTAACAATAATATTTGTATTAACAAAGAATCAGAGTAAAAATTTAATATCTATTCAAAACTTAAATATTATTTCTATGCCAACCTTTGTGATCTTAACACTAATAAAACAAAATTACATTTAGCCTGAGAGAGAGAGAGAGAGAGAGAGAGAGAGAGAGAGAGAGAAAGAGATGCTATAAATTGCTTTAAAGTCAGTGTCACATTTAACATATTTTGTCTGTAGGTAATTGGTGTCTGTTCTTCTATTTGAAGATTTACTTTAATGACAATAAAGACTTAATAATGACACTATCCAGCTCTTCTTCATGACACATGCCATATTTCTTTATGAGCGCTAAACTAAGTCTTTTGTAATCTTTCTGCTCTTGTTCATTAATCACACTTCAGCTGCGACGTACCAGTCTCCACCAGTCAGAGCCACAGCCGCGCTCAAGGTTTTCTGCTGTCACAGAATCTAAGTGAGAAAACCTGTTACCTGTCACAAATTTTCAACATCATTTGGTAGATGGAAAACAATTCATTTCTTCACACAGAAACCACTGACCCACAAAAAGAGAGACGTGTAACCTGAAAAATAGATGGTAATAATCTCTCAGCTGGAGCTGACAGTTGGTTCCTCTGGAGTGTAAAAAAACATTTGTGTCTAAAGTGATAAAACATCCATGCAAATGTTGACAAACAGGATTTCTAATGGCTGTGTTTAAGCGATGCTAATTTAATAGAGGGAAACCCCAGCATGAGCTCACAAGTACAATAAAATGTGCTGTTTAGAAAAAAACGCAGTGCATTTAAAACATTTGCTGCAACTGAAACACTTATTTAATAAGTGCAGTTTGAACCTTTTGTCATTGCATTTGTTTTAATATGTTGTTTTAATTTCAAGTAGTTTAAATTATTTCTACACAACTCATGAGCTGCTGGTTTTATGGCCTTTTTCAACTTTAAAAGCTTTGCATCACTCACACTAAACTAGACAAAGTGCATTTTCTGTTAAAATGCAGTGAAATTGCTGAGTTCTGAATGGGTTTACTGTAATTTGTTGAATAATCATTTGTTAATTGAATTGTGAAAGTTAAATAGGCAGAACAGAATCTAACCCTAAACATGACATTCATAAAAGTTTAAAATAAGCAAAATTATAGCTGAAAGCTAAAATTAGCAAAAATACAGCTAAGCTCTAGGTCTTCATGAATTGCTACAAATAATTTAATCATCATATCTGTAATAATAGAAAGCTTGGATTAGATTGTGTTTTCAGATCTGATTAAATTTTGTCCAACTGGTGTAACTTGTTCAGGGTAGTCTGATGTTACAAGAACTTCATGTTGTCATTCCAAATTTAAAGAAACAACGAGGTGCAACAAGTGGCTCATCAAACATTAAAATAGTTCCATCTCAAAAATATCTGAGTTTTAATTTTATGATGTTAATGAGAAACACAGAGTTGATACTTAGCATGCTTCAACACCTGAGACCATAAAGATGTGAATATATTTCTGTATCGCCCTACATACTGCTCTGAAAATGCATTCATTCAGGTAAAATTTTTCATTCCTTTGTGTTTCATGGGGAAGTAGTCGCCGGCCATTGCTTGTCGGAGGTGCAGCGTTGAGGTTCTGGGTAAATGAACTCATATCAGTTGTGGATTATACAAATAAGCTGCATCACATAATCTGTTTGCTCAGATGGGCTGGCTGTGGGACAGAGAAGCTAGATGCCAGCAATACTGACCATCATTTGGATGAACCTCTCTTAAATCTTGTCTTTCTTTGCTTGTAGGTTCCATTGTGCTTTGCTTTTAGAAACTTCTGTCTGAGTGCCTGAGGGAAAACTAAAAAGAAAGAAAAAAAAAAAGACCAAAAATGGCAACAGCCAGCCTTAAAATCACTGCAGCTTGTAAGTGTGCTCTATCAGAGCTATCAGATCAGTGTACGTCTGTTTAAGCTTGTTAAGGTTTTCATCATCTCGGTCTTCTGGCGCTTAAAGCTCAGCGGGTATTCCTACCCATTCCTTGGTTCTAACATGTTTTAGACACCCAGCGGGACTGGACACATGCTGTGTGAGTGGTGGAATCAGTCTGAGAGGAGCGTGAATTGGACAAGTGAGTCATGTGTGATAGCACAATTTTTGATTTCTTTTAACCAATTTATGTCTTTCAAGAGTTTGGCCATCGCTTTAAACCTGCAAAGGGAAAAATATCTGGGTGCGTCTCTGCAACAGACTTTCTTCTTACAGATAACACTAGACCATATAGTCTGTCTTTAAACATTTGGTACAATAACACAACTTCCAACCACACTGATTAATGACTCATTCTTGGGTTTGTGCTGTATTTATTCCCAAAGTGAAGCATTAAAACTTCAGCTCTTAACTTAAAGGGATAGTTCAGCTCTTTTCAATTGAGTTAATGTGGGAATATTTGCTATAGCATTTGGTTTGGAGAAACAGAGTTAAATTGTGATCGAACTGACGAGCTAACATCTGAGTGGGGCCAAGACCAAAAGTGCTGAAACTTACGGATTGTCTGTAAATTACATGAACATATAGGACATTCTCGTGGATTTTTTCAAATCTCATGGATGTTTTCAAAAACTCAGCTTTAAACCAATTTTACATCTCAAAGCCTGAAGGATGTAAAAAAGTCATATGGATTTTTGAGGGTCATGATACAGGTAAACTTCATCATGGTTCATATGCATGCAGTATTTTAAAAACTGCTATCGGTTTTGCATGTATGGCCCTTCAGACCAGAAGAAGCACTCTGAAACCCATTTATTTGCAAGGTGCAAAGAAGCACAGCATAAAGCTTTGCACAAAGCTACAAAGTCAAAGTTCAGCCAAATGTAACTTTGACCATGGAGTGCTGTGACATATCCTTGCTGAGCCAATAGACACATTTAACTGGTCAGTGCTGAACTGGAAGCAAAGACTGTAATGGCCAAAAGTAGCAGGTCACTGTAGAAATGGAGCTCCTTCACCATGCTGTTATCTGGATCATACAGTCTCATGTGCACCCCCGCTGCTTGCCGCACACATCATGCTGCTGCTTATTTCTTACTTCTCTCAAGGGACACTGCAGAAGTCCCCCCTTAAAAGTGTTGTCTGCGTGTAGTTTTGAAAACTTTGCTTATTTTGTGCTGAACTTCCTAACAATTGGCTGTGGAACAGCTGGGTTCAGGAACAAGCTCACAACAAACCAGTTTGTTGTAAAAGCCCCATTACACGGTTATTCCACAATTTTTTGTGTACAGTGCCCTAAGACAACAATTGTTGGATTTTGCGCTATATAAATAAACTGAATTGAATTAAAGGTATAACAAAGAGTGTTCCCATGAAAAGTATAACTTTTTGGAGATTGGAGTTGTTTTATTAAAGCTAACAATCTACTTTAGTCTTAGTCTCTTTTAAGTTAGCCTTTAGCTCGTCAGTGCACTCTATTAATTATTTCTCTAAACTACTTATTAATCTACCGTTATTTAACCAGGCAAGTCCCGTTGAGATCTCAGATCTCTTTTTCAAGGGAGGACTACAACCTATTGTACATGTGTTTTTTCTAAACTGAGGTCATTCAAAGAGCTATCTACAACAGGTAAGATAATATTTGTTCAAAACACTACTTCAAAAGTTTGGAACTATAATTGTAGATATGACTGCAGTAAACCAATTTTTAACTGATGATTGACAAACTCCTTTTTTATCTTTAGTTTTATTTTTTTTCCATAATGGATCTTAAATAAAAGCATGTTAACAAGATTATGTTTCTGTGTTTGTTTGGTTGGTAAAACAATAAATAACTTAAATTTATAAATGAAATGCATTCATTCGAACATCTTATGTGTTTGTTAAAGCCAGTACATCATTAAAACTGGACAAGATGGAGCTACAAATTTTCTTTTGATATCTCCCTCATTAGGATTAGAGAAATCATACAAGTGATGAATAAAAAAAGAGAGTAAAACCAACCAAAGACATGCAGAGATGTGCGTTTCATTTTAGCACGTCTCAATCCCCCTGACTCAGATCTGACCTGCAGTTACATGTGCATAAGAGTTCAGCCATTTAATTTAAATATACAAATAATCCTATTTAAGGGCAGCAATCCTTAGAGCTCAGAGCAAGTCAGAAAAACCAATCATATTAATTAAAAAAGTGGAAAATGCTAAATTGGTCTTGAGGGACTGTTACATTTTTCATCCATTTATCAGTTGTTTTATTTAAAAATACAGAAATTCTAAAAATAAATGTGTCTCAAAAACATTGTCATTAGATCTAAAAAGGAAACATTTAGGTAAAGAAAATAAGCTAAATTTACAGTGCTTTGAAAGATATGTGATAAAACAACACAACACACATTTTTAAACTTTTCAGACTTTATTTTTGATGAATAAATTTCAGTCCACATTTTTTCCATTATTTACTCTGATAATTAGGTCGCCCCTCCCTGTCTTCCCTTGTCTTTGCCCACCCACTCAGTCTTCATCCACAAATCTGTCCTGGTTTGTTTCTATTCTCAGCCTTTATGATTTATATTAGTTATCAATAATTAATCTGCAGCGGTTTGTCCACCAAGCTTTGTTTAGTATTGTCTGTCAACCATCTCTTTGGATGGGCTTAGAGAGCTAAAATGGGCAGGGTGGGCAGAGCATTCTGTATCTAGGCTGCAATAGGAAGCTGTCAGGAACCATAATGACCAATGCCACATTACACCCCCCCCCCCCCCCCTTCTTCCAACACCCACATCCTCAGAGCTCAGGCAGGCACCACAGAGACTTAGCCTTCATATCTTACTGGCTGGGCGAACGTAGCAAAGACAAATATCTCATTAATGGAATTAAAAATGTATCAGTGTAGAAATTAACCAACAGGCATAATGTTCCTGAGTCTATATTAGGACAAAACAAGCTTAATATATGAGAAAAAGCAAAAATTGCAGAGAGAATGGTCAGTTTTTAAGTTTTTAAATTTTAAAAAATTTATAAAAGAAATTTAATTTAAAATAATTTAATGAGTTTAGTGGAGCGGAGAGGCAATTGATGTTGACCTAATGGGCCTGATTTCACAAACTAATGAGCTTGAGTACATTTATGAGAACAACTCCTACAAATTTCAACATCAGCCTGATGCTTTCTTCTACCTGTTTGAAAATAAATACAACCATTGCGAATGCATTTTAAACCAATTATTGCCGACAGAATTCTTAGGCATAATGGCATGTTTAGCATTTGCTTGTTGAATATCAGGGCTAAATGAGAGCTATTACCATTTTTTATTTTAAATGGATAGAAATAATTGGATGACATTATTCTGTGAAGTAAAACACTTACAAGGTGCAAATATTACTTTGTTTATGATTAAACTTGTGTTGCCTCTTAGACTGCAACTTTAATACCCAACATAGTTGTTTTCAGCTTTTGTTTATCTTGTTTTAAATCGCATTTGGGCCTAATCGAACACACTCAGGAACATGTTAAACCTTTATTGCTTCACATCAAATACATATCATTCAGTTGACATGTTGGACAGTTTCTTACATCTTTGGCACAGCACAGGATAAATACTGACAACCCATCAGTATTTATGAACTCATCCCAATGTTTCTTATGCAAGAGAAATAATAGTCAGTTCATCATTTTCTGCTTCAAATCATTTAGTTGAGCTATGAAAACAACAATAGAGCAACAGATTGAATGCTTTAGGCCAGGAAGTTGAAATCCTCTCTTTTAGTGCCTTGCCATTGGTCACAATGGTTGATTGTGGCTGTGCCTCAATTCATGGGTTGCAACCGAAGTAGACCGCGGTCGACATTGGCCACAGTCTACATGGGTCGGCTGCATAAACGGCTGTGAAATGAGTCGGTCTTGTCTACAGAAGATGTATGTTTGCGTGAACACGCACTTCCTCGTTACCATGGTGATACATTATATATTACATTGCTTCAGTTGTTTTTCAAGGTATAACTTCATAAAATTCAGTTTTAATAGAAAAACATTACAAGTAAATAAATAAAAGACATTATTAATTTGAGTTCAGCTCCAGTGAGTATACTTTCAACTGCATTTTATTTAACATCTCATTGCAACAAAACTTTCCTCAGCTAAGTTGCTAAACTTACATTTTTCGGTCCGTGATAAATTTTCAAACTCTGCTGTAAAAAAATATAAATAAATAAAAAAAATAAAAAACTCTGCCATAAAAAACAAGTTTTAACCTAACCCTAACCCTAGACATCCTATCCCTGACCTCAAATTAATCAGTAATCCTAATCCTTAACATTAACCACAGACCCCAATCCAAGCACCCTATTTTGTGCGCCAATACCTGGTGCGAGGGGATTACCCGACGCATCAAAACCAGATGCAGAGGGAACCTGGACAAGCATCAATATGTGACAAGCAGAGAGTGAGAATGTGTTAGAATATTCAGTAAAATAAATTCCTGCATCTATGCTAACAAGAATACATATGTGAACACAGAACTTAATGCACAATGTTCTTTTTAAAGCATTTGTTAAATAAAAATATTTTTGTCAAGTTTTAATTGAAATACTTTCATGCTGAGAAGGAATGGAGTTTTGGTTAACCTTATAAATGACATTTAACACTATCTTGTTACATTGTGACAGCTTGTGAGATGTGCCACTACTCTGAGAATGACTCTCAGCTCAACACTGAGTTTAATGTCAATATTTGTAACAGTGATGAAGCAATAGCCATGTTTTTGTGTTGGCTAAGGTCAATTAACTGTGGTGAGCATCTTGAGTTGGGTTTTTAAATCAATTGTAGATGTAAATTTAGTGATTGCTGTCAGAGATTTATTAAAATTGATTCATCAGATATTTTTTAACACACAAAAACACAAGCCCCCTGCACACACTCAGGCAAAAACATCATTGTCTTAAGTGTTGTTTCAATAATTAGGTTTTTGAGAAAGTTTGACGTAACATTTGGGATCCTAACTTCATTATCATCCTCATAGGAAATAATTATAGAAGGTATAAAAACAGAGGAAACGTATTGAACACTCTAAGCAAGTTTTGTGATTTTGAAATAAAAGTCCTGGGTGTACGCGCTAAAAAAAAGAAGTGTTGAATTTACTTTACTAAATTTACTTTATTTAATTTAAGTGTTTGAACACAGTACTGAATGCTAAAATAATAATAATAATAATAACAGTAATAAAACAATGGCTAATCCTCATACCTGTAACCTTGTCCAGTTCAGCCAAAGTCTCCTGATAAGAGCTGATGATTCCTCCATATTGTGTCATCACCTCCTTCCTTAAGTTGTCCCAGTGTGGAGAGAGCTCCCCCAAGTCCTTAAGGTCCTGCATCCTGCAGACAAACACAGCTCTGTAAGGAGGATTTATTTGACGTAAACACAGAATTACAACAAATCCAACAACCATCTGTGTTCCGACATAAAAACAGCCAATTTCAGGACAGAAGAAAAACGAGCAACAGAAAACTGAAACAGCCGGTGTTGCATCACACTCGTGCTTTTTCACATTCCTTTCAAATCGTCCGAATGTTCCAGTTAAGGTAGACAAAATGATCAACAGTCGTGGAACAACAACACCGACCTGAGCTTGCTTATAATTAATCTGACACAGGCGCGCACCGTGCCTCAAAGCCTGCCATGCCGAGGCAGATAAACATATTCCTGAACCTCGAGATGCGGTGCCCACTTATCCACTCTGGCCTATCAAATTGCTTTTCAGCTCCCTTTTATTCTTTTAACGTTACGTACTGTAGAACACAAAAATGTCCCCTCTTTACGGCAGCTCATCTGTTTGTCATGTGCCTGCAACCAGGGGCCAAAATTACCTCTGCTGCAACTTCGGGAATAATTGAAGCCGTGCAGGAGTGTTTGTGCCTGGGTTTGTGGGTGTTCAGGCTGATTTCCATGAGGGAGCACAGCCTCTCTCATTGTCTTATCATTTGCATATGAAAGGCAAAAATCAAATCGACAGATATCATACAATCCCTTTAGACCACACTGAAAAGTAAATTGCAGTGATATTATAGAAATTATAGGCTTAAAACAAAGTTCTATACAATTTAAGACAGCAGTTATTTATGTGCACCTAATGTTTTTATCAAAACTGGATCAGCAGTGATAAAACTTTTAAATGCTGTGTACATGTGCTCAAATAAAAGCCCACATGAACAAACATTTCTTGATTCAACTCACTGTTTAGATCTGATGCATACTTAACTTGAATTCATAATGAAATGGATATGCCTTTGTTGTTGTGATTCAACACCTACATCACAGCACTCCGGGGAACCTGAGTGGAATACTTCCACGTGAATTATTTATTTTTGATAACTTTGAAGTATTTTAAGAGGATATCATGAAAATAAAACCTATGGTTAAATGGTTTATCAAAGCAACAATATTGTAAAGGATAAAACATAAAACATCCATTAATCTATAGATAAATTAGCTTATCTCATTAATGTTTTTTTTAGGTTTAATTAAGAATTAAAATGACATTGTTTATCAGGACATAAGCAGATATTTTATATGTAAAGAGCTGATAAGAAGCAGAGCTGAACTTGTTCAATATGTGCTGCTAGTAAATAAAAACAACATTTCTAGAAGAAACATCAATCATTTGTGGAAATACATGCCAGGGTTTTAAACAAACATCTCATGTGATCTGTTAGTGCTCTGAGTATGTGTTGTGGCTGACTCTCAACTACCACATTTAGACACATTTTTTCCAGTCCAGTTAAGGCTGCAAGATTTTAAAACAGTCGGCTGATTTTCAAAGACAGAGACCCCACAAGAGGATAAAAAATCATGGATATACCAGGTTTGGTCCTACAGTGTGTGGTGTACAGCCACACGGCAAGAGACGACACACCACACACAAAAAGATATTTCATTCATGAACATTCAGATGTCAGATGTGAAATCATGCGAGAATTTAGATGTCAGAGGAAAAATCTCGTTTGACCTCCAGAGAGACGTGAGTTCAAAGTAAATAAACATTTGAGACGAGGAAGAAACAATATTGATCGTTTGTGGACTATTTTTACCAGAGGAAAAACCATTCCATAGGACTTTTAACGTCCAGCAGACTTTCTGGTGAGTCAAGACAGTTTTTTATGTCTGCTGTGATTCTCCTCCATGTTTACATCACCTCGCTTTCTGATTGGCTGCACGTCTATTCAACAGGCTGCAGCTCGTTTGTTCTCGGGTGAACACCACACACGCCGTGATATCGGGCCAAAAAAATCAAACATGTTTCATATACCCGATTTGAGGTCGGAGTGGTCCCGATGTCCTTCTGAGCCGACTAGATCACTCTTAACTCACCCCCCACGGCAGGAATATCTGCTTTGATTATCTTTAGAGAAGTCACAATAATCTGGACGTCCTTAGGATTGTCAGAAGGGTCAGATTTCTGCACAATTATCCTGCTGGGTGACGCAGCCCTTAGAAACAGCTGAATCCTGCATGAAACCAATTTCTCCCCTTTCTTAAAAAAAATAAAAATTCCAAATAAGCACAGAGCTTAGAAGAAGCTTTAAACAGAGAAGCGCCACATGCAGATCGGCTGTGCCAACATGCTCTGCAGGTGGTCATGAGTAAATTGTGCTTATGGAAATGGAAGACAGACAGCTTCATAACAAAGTAAAATGATGCAAGATCACTATATATATATATACATATATACACACACACTGCATAAATACTATAATATGAGTATATAATGCAGAATGGCAGCCTGACATGCCAGTGACAATAAGAAAGTAGTCATAATTTTCATTTGTGCATATACAGTAAATAATGTAAAATACTGTTTTAAAATAAAGTTATTCAAACAAAACCTAATAGTAAAATACCTACATGTTTATTTGAAATAAAAGCCACATTTCACAGTCTCAAATTTCACAACTCTACTTTTTTAGAAGATAAGAAAAAACATCTGAAAAAAAAATCAAGCACAAAAATAAAATCTACAATCTTGTCCTTATTCGCTGAAGGCTGAAGCTTGATGGGCCATGATATGATGCGTTCAAGATATTATCTGTTTCTCAGGAAGTGAAGACTTCACACAAACACACGGCCATTCTTCATGGTTTCAATCAAATATATTGTTCTCAGAGAATCCACTTATAGCTTGAAGTAGCTACTAATACCAATGGACCGTTTTAAACAATCAAGGGGCCAATATGCTCCTATTGTCTGATTGAAATAGCATTTTCCATGATCCTAGAGAAACAAATGCCATCATTCGAAGCAATCTATGTCCTCAGAATAAACTTCTCAGAGTTTGTGACTCAACTGTCCCCTGAGACACTGCATGGTTTTAGTCTAGTCTACTATCTAGTTGTTAAAAACAAGTCAAAATGAACAAAATGCCATCAAATAAATATCAGCTTGCTTAGAGAGATAAAGCAAAGGTACAAAGAATAGGAATGTAATATTTTTCTAATCAGTGAAGCATTGTTTGAAAAAAGAACAAGCGTGATGAAACAAACTGAAGCCAAGGAAAAGAAAAGAAAAACTTTTGTAGATAATAAGACAAAAACCATTGTGATGCAACAATAATATGAATATTTAAAGAAAATATAGTTTAAGAATATACAAACTGTTTGCAGAGGTGTCAAGTAATGAAATCCAACACTTTAGTAAATTATAGATTATCAATGTCTACTTAAGTAGACATTGATAATCTATACTTTCTGAGGTCGGGTTGTGCACTATAGACCCTGTGATGCAGCCTACATTACTTTTATTTTTAAAACCAGTTCCTTTACACTTTTACGTGAATAAAAAGCTTGAGTTAATACTTCAACTTCTACAGAAAACAAAATATTTTAAAACTCTTCTACCTGATTCATGTGAAAGAAAACACTTTTTTTAATACTCATTTTTGTCATGTCTTGCCCCTGAGGCGTGTCCAGATCCAGAAGATTTTGTTTATGGGTTGACTTCCTGATTTCAGGGCCAAAATCTTATGACTGAATTAATGGTGTGTATTTTTGTCCAGCTGGGTATTGTATGGATTTATTTCTTGCACTTAAACCTTCAAGTCTAATTCTGTGTGTGTTTCCTGGTTCTCACTTGCTCCAAAGTAAAAGAACACGCTATCTTTCAAATGAATGTGAATACTTTTGACACCTCTGATTGTTGGTCTGTACTTTAACAAAATATCTCATGAACCAGTAGATTTTAAAGAAACTCTTAGAAAGTAATCATTGGACATACGCCTACAACTCATTCACTTTGGAACCAATACTAACTTAGGTGGTTGAAACAACAAATCAACATTAGCCAAACACAAAAAAGGATACTACACAAAAATTTAGCTACCACCTTTTGAGCTAAATTTTGATGTGGTGGTAGCTGAATAATTCACAATTTATACTCTGAACACAGCAATGGGCAATATTACGTCATCTGTTCTCATTATAATATTTCAGTCCAAAATTCTGGCAATAAAGGAGGTGATCAATATGCATATATATGCTGTAGCCTGAATGTCTCATTCTCAGTGGAATAGTCTTTTAGATGCAATATGTTCATTTTGTGTGCTCATAATGCATGGCATGTTGCAGCAGTGGTTGCAGCTGCTGCAGGAGATTGTAGTCTTTCTTTGTGAAGATGGCATGTTTATCCTGTGCATGCGTGGGTTTTCTCTGTGTGCCCTGTTGGGTCAATTGGTAACTAATAAAATGTCCATGTGGGTGAGTGTGAAAGATCTTGTTAATCTCTATGCATCCCTGTCATGGACTGGTGACCTGTACAGACTTTGTACACAAACTGCATACTTAAACATAAAAAGGAAGGAACATACATTTTCCCCTCATGCCAAACCTGGCAGCCTTTAATGAATGAGATTTATTCAACATAACACCCCCACATTTACTTTACTGATTGTTGTTACACATAAATGAGCCCCCCCCCCCCCCCCCACACACACACACAAAAAAAAGAACGTATGGAAGTCAAAGCATCATCACAGAGGAGACAAAATAAAACAGCTCGCTCTCCTCTTACTCACTCAGATTAGAGAGGGAGTTTAGACATCAAAGCTAACAAACAGAAAAAAGAAATTTGAGATTATCTCGGAGAGGTAAAGAAACTTTGCCACCCACCATCTTGATGCTTCACTTAGAGCTTTGCAACGTTAACAGAATCATTAAAAACCCTGAGCCAGCGCCATGGTGAACTCAGCTGACAGAATGGAGGCTAAATAAAAAAGGCGCTGTGAAAAAAAAAAGCAGCATTTAAAGAGGATTATAGGAGAAATGCTTAAACTCCAAAGCTTTGGACATTATACATTATTTATGTAAATAACAAAAATTTATTTAATGACGTGTTTATGTTATTTATGTCATAAATATTCACTTAAATTTTACTGGAATGATCAGCTTTTCAGAGCAAATCACTGTGAATCTACACAGATATCAGAGTTAAAGATTCAGATAAAGAACATGTTTCTGGTGTTAGACTGGATTCCTTCTGTTTGCCAAATTCATCTGGTGAATTTCTCAACAACGGCTCACTGACCGTCAGTGTGATGTTTCCGTATTTCAACATGTACTTGGGAATGTGAACCGTTCAGTGATAACAAAATCTTCTTACTCTCAAACTGAACCTAATATCTGCATCATTTTAATGCTTACTCTTTTATTGAAGCATAAAGAATTAATATGAAGGAGTATGTGTTTGGATGTATATGGGTTTGTTTGTCTGTTGTGTAGTTAAAGGGTTGCCATGGACAACAGGCAGAGTAATCTGTCTCGACAAACATTGCTTAGGCCTGAGGGAAGGGGATCTTTAATATACTTGGTAATTCACACTTGGAAAGAGAGGAAACAGCATCCTGTTGTCGCCGTACCATTGTTCCCATGTGGTTTGAGCTGCACTAAACTTCCCTGCAGTTAGGCTCTCAAATCTCTTATTTGTGCTTGACCTCTGCATTTAACCCATCTGGTGTTTGTGAACACAGAGCATGAAGTGAGCAGTTCAAGTATACGTGCACTGTTTTCAGTAAAAATGAAAGAGGATGATGAGATATGTTGTTCAGATGAACTTAAGGTATGAACGTAATACAGTGGTCCTCCATCATCTTGGCCTACATTTTCCTTTACCCTATGTTTTTCTTTTCATTTCTTGCCAAGAAATTAAGCAGGCAATTGAGAAATACAGGTCAACAATGTCAATGTCCATAGAAGAGCCATTTGGGATTTAAAAATCTGACAGTTTGGAAGTATTAGGGGTTAGGCGTTTTTGTTGAACACAAGCAATTCAGCACAGGTACTAAAAGTACAGATACTGAGACCTTACTGAGTTAAACCCTAAACCTTACATAATGACTTTAAAGACACATTTCTTTTGTTTTGAACAAACTTGAAATGTAACACATTCAGTTGAGTATTGAATCCGGTATTGATACAGACTATCGGGGCATTTTGAACGAGTATATCGATATCGGACTCAGAGTGCATGTTGCAAATTACTCCCAGATCGATCCATCGATCCATCCATCCATCCATCCATCCATCCATCCATCCATCCATCCATCCATCCATGGCTCTGCTTCCTCATTGAAAGGCCAAAATGGCCTTTTCTCTCTCACTACCAAAGAGAAACTTTCAGCTGCATTAAAGATTTTATTTATTCTTTGGGGTTTGTGCGTTTAAATATGTCCAAATCTATAAACTGTCAAATAAATGTAAAAAATGCCTTTATTTAAATACTGTTTGACATCAAGTGCCAACCTTAAATAACCCAAATTACTTCAGTGTAAAACGTGGCAATGACATTTACAGGCTCAACAACAGCTCACCTGCTCTTGTCCTCCTGAACGTAGAGCGACAGCAGCTGCTTGGGGATGCTGAATGACAACGTGCACTCCTCCATTTGTTCCCGCACAAGCATCCACTTGCTGTCCACCGTTTGAAATCGGTACACCTTGCATACTGGGTTCCTGAACACTGAGGAGCAAAGAGGGAGAGATGTGTCAATGCAGCTGACGCAGCAGAAAACACATCACGTTTTCGCCAAAGAAATTCTCCAGTCATTTCTTTTGAGATTTGATAAAAAAGTAAACAGAATATGTAAACCAGGACTGACAGCTGTCCACCTCAAGGACACTGCAGAACTAGAGGATTTAAAAAAAGTAAGATTCTTTAAAAGGCACAGAAGGTATGAAGCACAAATTAAACTTTATAATCAATAATTGTGTCTGCTGTAGATAAGCACTTATTTTTCAAGCTTTCTTCTCTCATTCAATGTCTGCACATAGGACTTAAAATCACAAAAATAACTTCACTCTGCCTCATTATTTCCCCCATTTCCATTTTAAATGTTTATTTGTTACAAAAAGAGTATACAAAGACGTAGAATTATTTTGAAGTTTTGGTTGCTAACCCCGCTACCCAGCTCTCCCATCAGAACCTATTCATATTCTGCAGCATTTTCGTCATTTTTACAGAATCTAATAGCAGCAATCGAGGGGCTGGAAATGAAAAACAGTTCTAATGCTCTTATCTGCATGCTTGCAGCAGAGGCCAAGAAAGCTGTGAGCCTTGAACAGTGTTTACTACTTCTTTCCCTTTTGCAGAGCTGCAGTCAAAGAGGGGGGAAAAAAAAAGAAAAAAAAAACAGCTACTCAATAAGATGGAGCCGAATCACCCGAGGTGAAACGATGACAATTTCGTTCACGCTGGTCAAACGTGTGTCAGGAAAATGTTTTTGGCTTTAATTTAAAAAATAAGACCTGTGCTTCCTCTCCAACTGACAACACAGAAAAATCTGTGCCCACAACGAACCCGTCTTTCAGCTATTAGACATGGTTCTGCTCCAAACTGTCATCTTTCTACAAGTTGTGTGTCAGAGCGACGCTACCATTAATCCTGGTGCTGCTGTATAATTTCTGCTTGAATGTTGTTGTTAAAGTGTCTGCAGCTCAGGGAGTAGAGTGGTTGTTCTTCAAAAGGTTGGGGAAAGAAATGTCGGAGGTTTGTTCTGCAACTTTTGCCTGTTTACATTTCAAAGTATTTGGAAGTGAGAACCCTACACAATACCAGTGTGTTCCTAACTTATAGATCGCTTTGAATAAAATAATCTGCTGAATGAAATTATACCCAGTGTAGAGAAATAATTCACAGCTTCACAGTGGTAGTGTGTGATGTATGTGGTAAGAATTGTATCCTAAAGCACATATCAAACTCAAGGCCCGTGGACCAAACTTGTTAGCATTTTATGTGGCCCCAAAAGTAGCTTGTAAAGTAGTGGATCTGTATTTATTGCATTCTTCTCATGACAGCTGGCCAACTTTCAAGTCAAGACAACAAAATTTGAATTTCTCAGTAATCTTTGATGTTGGTGTAGAAAGAGCAGAGAATCAACTTTAATTATCCTTTTCAGTACCGGCTTATAAATAGTTTATAGATAAGTTGTTAATTCATCAGTAGACACTTTATAAATCATTAATAGAGTCCACTTATTATCCATTATTAAGGACGAGAAAGAGACAAAACAGTCCAGTTTCTTGCCAAATAGTGGGCCAAATCTGTTCAAGTATAAATTACATCTAAAGGTGCTATATTAAACATTTCATACTAGGTTACTACCTTGTAAGTATAATAATGATTTGGAAACACATATTTTACATATAATATTGTACTGCATTATACATCCACAATTATCAAAGGGAGCCTTATTACAAAGTGTAAGACAGTAGGTACACTATTTATTAGTGACTAATAAACATGTATAAATGTCATAAGGGAGCATTATAGTGTGCTGTTTTACACTTTAGGCTCCCTTATCAGTGTGTACCCCACGTATGCCTTGTACAATATATTTTTGTCCACCATAGTGATGATTGATGAGCTAACAGGTATGAGGAGATGGGCTGCTGTCTTAAATCAAGCTCTCAAGAATTTAATGCAAGTGCTGTTTTATAAACCTTCACACCTCCTTCATTTTCACATTACTTGGATACTCAGTAATGTCAGAAATGCCCCAGAGAGCATCTTAAAGTGCTATGGTTAGTGTTTGCTCAAATAACGTTTTGCCTAAATAGCAATGTAAAACTGATGGCAATATAAAAGTTTGTAATGTGTATTGACAGCAACCTGTTTGACATATATGAGAGTGAAGTTATGTGGCGGCAGCAATCCACTTTGTCTCGGCCTCGCTCAGACCAGCTGTTTACAACAGAGAAGATAATAATTATAGCTTTTCTACAGAACCACACTGAATCACTGCACATCTCCAAAATAAATAAATAAATAAATAAATAAAAAATCACATCCATCCTACTTTTAATTATAGTATTTTCAACATCTAAAGAAAAACACTAAAAACATGCATTTACTCATTTTTCATTCATATAGCAACTCATATAACAATTTTTAACTAACAGATTTTGTCTTTCAAAGTAACCTACTTTATGTTGTTTATTTTACAGTTTATTAAAAAGAGAGTCCAATTTTTTTTTTGAATTACTATTTTCTGCAAATTAAAAACCTCATTGAAAAGATAGGTCCTCTAACAATAATTGTAAAGCAAACAGACTGTAAAAAGGCTTATTATTTTTGTGTGCTGCAGAGGATGATGTCGAAACTAATGAGGATTATGGTTAAGACTAGCCCTAGAATGACCCCTAAAAAGGCACATAATTGTATTTAAATGAGATTTATTGTGGGCATGCGGATTAGACAAAGTGAATAGGATGATGAGAAAATAAGGGTGACCGAGGGAATCGGCGAGAGGGGAAGAGAACTTTAATCACAGGAGCGACAGCTGCTGACTTCCACTGCCGTCTGAGAAGCGGATTAACCCCTGAACTCCTCCCTCCCTGCAGCCACACTAATCTGACCACCAATCAGACGCCTCAGATTCCCTACCAAATACCTCTTAAGAAAATGACTTCCTGAGCCGCGCCGTGCGTGGGCTCGTTTCCTCACTGTTCGCTGCACGCTCGTTTTGAAAGGTAATAAAAGTGGAAGACTAAATTGCATTACTCAGTCTGGTGGTATCTGCAGGGAACGGATTGTTTTTGACAGGCTGCAGATGTGCACCTGCAAACATTGCTGGCCTTCACTAGTTAATCACAGCAGAATCTGTAAGTGACAATGACACCATAACAACAGGCGTGGGGCTGCCGGGGCGCTGAGGGAGGTGGCTGAAATCTGCATGAAAAGAGAACAAATTCATGGAGAAAATGAAAGTGTTTTCCCTAATTTTCTTGTGTGAGCAGAAACTCTGGCGTTTTATCAAAGTACGGGTGGTGACCTTTAAAAAACATTCCCTTTTCTCACTAAATTAGTGTAATTTTCTGTCCACAGCTCTTTTCTATAATCAAGTGGTTTAACTCTCTGTGTAGCCACATAGCTTGTAGGAAATCTACAGTATATTTATATATTTATTAATATAGCTAGGATTTCAACAAAATCAGTCTGCCTTTGGTGAATTATTTTGAAAATATGGATGTTGTGCTCGTTCCTTTTCCTGTTGGTGCAACATGATCTTTGTAGATTGACTCCAGAGCCGCTCTGGTGTCGTTCAAATATAGGATCGAATCTGATTTTGGCAGATTGCGGCATATTTGCTGCGGAGGTCAGACCACAGCAGAGCGAATCTAGTGTAAATTAGGGGTAACTGTCAAATACCTATTATTATTATTTGTGTAAAAGACAGAACATGTGGAATATTTTGAAAACCATAGTTCAGATCATTTTAAAGTTCAAGTCAGAAAAAAGAAAAGTCCACCATAGAGGTGAAAAGGAAAGTGAATAATGAAAAGTTATAAATAGTTAATTATTAGGCTTATTTGTTGTAGAAAGCTCTTTGAACAACCTAGGGCCTCATCCACACAAAGCATAGTTTTTCCAAATCTATTGTTTTTTGTCATTCCAAAACTACAGTAAACATAACACTATTTATAATGTCGTCTTTTGTCACACAAAAACAACAAAAAGAAAAAAAAATGCTGTAGCAATAATGCTAAGCCTGATTACTTTAACAAAATACCAAAACATAAAGCATAAAATTTGACTACTGAAATATGTGAACACAACAGAAGAGGACATCCTAGGGTGAAAATAGGGCTATGACATCACGGTTTTCAAAATGTTGCATTTAAAAAAAGCAGACATGACTCGTATGATGAAGATGGATAAGTTTTCGACAGAACCTTAAGATTTGCGGACAATCGAGGCTGTTGATACCACACTATATGTTTTCCTTTGCCAAGTGCCAAATAATAACGATTTCTGACAAATAATTCTGCACGATTTTGCTCACACATATGCAGCACTGAAGACTGCCATACAAAAAGATGAAAAATGTAGAAATCTTACAGAACAATGATGTAAAAAAGTAGATTTTAAACAGTCTGCGGTGCGGTCGGGAGGAGCATGATGCTGGTGTCTACAGCAATCACTTCATCAGAGGTATGTTAGCCGCTAACTTGATTTAGAGGTTATGTTTATAAAAGCATTAGGTTGTTGTAAAATGATCATTTATTTAGTAGAAAGTATTAAGGTACTGGTACATAAAATAGACCTCATCTGCACTTTTTTAGGCTGCCCTAGTGTTCTTTGTCATTAGGTGCTGCATGATTGTTGACTTGTTGAACATCTTAAGGGCGGCTGTGATGGAGTAGTTAGGGAGTTGTCCTGTAACTGGAAGGTCGTCAGTTTGATCCCCCGTTCCAGTCGTCTCAGTCGTTGTGTCCTTGGGCAAGACACTTCACCTGCCTTTCCTACGGATGGTGGTCAGAGGGTCAGGTGGCGCCGGTGCATGGCAGCCCCGCCTCTGTCAGTGTGCCCCAGGGCAGCTGTGGCTACAGTGTAGCTTACCATCATCAATTTGTTCATGTGTGTATGAATGGGTGATTGTCTGTAAGTGTAAAGTGCTATATAAGTTCAGTCCATTTACCATTTATTATATAAAACTTAGCTACAAAAATTTAATAGATTTCTGTTTCTCCCGATCTTGCTGTATCTCCATCGCTGCCAAACTTTATTCAGCTTTCGCCTCTTTTTATTTTCATTTTCCTGTAGATTTTTTGCCGCTTGTCTAATTATTTCAGGGATCAGTCAGAAAGGAGTTTTGGGGTTTTATGTTAGTTTGGTGGGGTGGGGGTGGGAGTGAGACCAGAAAGTGGATTGAGGTGTTCTTTTTCCATGATTCAGTTCTCTTTTGCAGCCTCCTGCCTTCACTGTTTAATTCGGTTAGTATGATTGGAGCACCTGTAAACTACATAATTCATGGTCTTTTTAGACAGCAGATCCTCTATTTTATTTTCTGTCCTCCAGCTGAGTTTCACGCTCTCGTGTACATTGTGACATCACGTGAACCCCACCTATTGTGCTTGCAAATAGCAAAAAAAAATTCTGTGCAATAATTTAAAGGAGACGTGCTCTTAAATCCTTCTTTTTCACATTTAAATCATAAATATATATAAAATGGAACTGTAATGCTTTGGTCTAAATTCCTCCTTACCTCCACAAGCCCTTCTTTTTGTCTCAGATCAACTCATTTTGAAGCTGTCTAATTCAAAGGAGCTGCTTCATACCTCACCCTCTTTCAGCTTGATTCATTTTAGTTTGATAGAAGGGTTTACATCTATCTTGCAGTGCAGAAACATTAAAAAAAAAAAAAAAAAATATATATATATATATACAGTATATATATATAGTTGTAGTTGATATATATTTTAACTACAGAAGACTTGCCCATTCAGTCTTACATGTTCGAGCCAGAGTCTGAGCGAGAGGAAAATGAAGATGACAAAATTGTAGTTGGTAAGTCCAAACCTTATATGTCCATTCCACCACAAAATAATTGATGTAATAGTTCAGAAAACACCATAGTAAATAGAGAAAACTGAATGGGTTGAAACCAAACAGAATATGAATATATCTATGCAGCACCAAGACAGACTAAATTCAAATTTTCTGCACCATGGCTAAAACAATTGGATTTTGCATATGTTCCTTTTAAGGCAACATTGATGCAGTGTAAAAGTTTAGTGACATTAGTCACATGAACTTTATGACGACAGCAAATTATTTTAGTCTCAGTCATGCTCAGATTAGCTGCAGGCTATATCTGGTCACAGTTGAACAAAAACAACCGAGGTTGTTTAAAGAGCTTGGTATGGTAAGATGCAGGCAGGTAAGATAGTACTTTTTCATAACCTTTTTGAGTAAACCAACTTCAAAACATCTTAAATTTCCAAATAGTTAATTAGGAAACTTTAGGGATGCTTTAAAATCTTCAGCATTGAAAGGTTTCTCAAGGGGAGTTTAATGCACATTAAATAAAGGACATCGTGAGAGTTTTACTTTAAAAATAGTAAAA
Organism: Cynodonichthys magdalenae; assembly: GCA_031762555.1. NCBI lineage: Eukaryota > Metazoa > Chordata > Actinopteri > Cyprinodontiformes > Rivulidae > Cynodonichthys > Cynodonichthys magdalenae. The sequence goes on along the minus strand of JARVJO010034330.1, from coordinate 6,658 downwards.
CACGCTTCAATAATGTCAAGACATATTCCATTTTTTTAAGCTTTTGTTTGAGGCCTTTACATGGTGAATTGATACTGTTTTCAATCAAATAAATACAATTAAAGATCCTTGTTTAAAATACCTAGCTTTTCTCAGGCAATCAGCAATGACTGAAGAAATTAGAAGGTGTGAGTCATACCTGGACCAGTTAGTGGGTGATCTTCAGTGCAGGAGTGGTGAGCAGAATCACAAACCAAGGGACACTGGTGACAAAGCAAGAAACAAACATCAATATGTTGATTCTACTAAAGGATTTGATTGTGTTCCAACTATGACCATCTTCTTGCTTTAACACTTTACAATAATAATGATGATAATAATGAGATAAGAGAAGAAGTTACAAAGCTGTATTCTCACAGTAAAACAAAAGTAGTTTGATTCAATTTGTCACCATAAACAAACCAATTGAGAAATGAAAACCAGAAACCTGTCACTTTAGTGGAGAGTGGGTTAAATGGCTGAAAATACGTGTGGAAGTCTCTTCACTGCTATTAAGTTTGCAAATATGTTACCTGCTTCTGCACCTCGACATTATAAGTTAATGTCATTTTTTTTCACTCAACCTCACAGAAACCGACAGACAGAGCTGCTCACTTTTCATCTAACATCTTCAAGCTGGCAAACAGGACAGTATGTGCTGTACAAATAATAATCTTACCTTTCTAATAAGGGAACCACACAATTTTAATCTACATTTGCATTTGCGTTGCTAGGCAACAGGCTGATTATTATTTTACATGTGATTATTTTCTTATTTCAATGAACCTGCCAGAGAGAGAGAACGTCTCTAAAATGCAGCATCATACACAGTTCTGTAAGGTTATGATTTATTTAGACAGATTTTTTTCTAAATAATTAAATTCTCGAACCTTTTAACGTTTCTTACACATGAACACATGAACTCATAAACGACAGCTAAAAAAAAACAACCTGCAAGTCCAGCTAAAAAAAAACAACCTGCAAGTCCCACCTCCTCTCAGTCACTGTGAAGCTTCTGAAGTTTTCTGTCCTCTCAAGGCAGAAGCTGGTTAGATAAAACATAACTGCTGCAAAATTACGCCCACTCCACAAGCAGAGCGATCATCTCATGTGCTGTAAAACAGGAACTGCATGAGCTGAATAGACACTGATTTTCATCTGGATTTTTCAGATTTTAATCCTAAAGTAAATATGTTGGCATCCTTACAACCCTGTGAGAATGTATGTGTAGCAGAATACTAAGACAAATGTAAGGAGGCAGTAAGAAAAGAGATTCAACATCCCATGTTGAATTTTGCTTTTCACATAAAAGAAATAAAATGTATTTTTTATACATTTCTAAAGTTTACAGAATATGGATTGAGTTTAGAAGCACAAACAAGAAAGATGAAAGTACAGATGCCAAAACCTTTATTTACAGTTGCTTTAAGGTCAAGGATTTAAAAAAGTAAAAGTTTACATTTTTCAAAGCATGTCATAAAAGTTATCAAGTTTTAGAACCTCTCCTTTTTTTCATTTTTTGCTTCCAAGCAGTTTTTATATTATCTTTAAAGTAGTCTCCATCAATAGTTCTTTGGGTTTTTGGAAGGTCTTTTCTTGTTTTTCCTTTTGAGTTAAGCTGCTTTTTGACTAATTTTTCTGTCCAGATTTTGTGTTTAAGCAAGATAATGACCATTTATTACCAGCTGTGTGGAGAGCACCAGTTTCAATGACACTGAACTGTTTTGAATTACAAAACATTTTTGCCCCATGAATAATACAGGTTTATGTACTTATAAATGTTAAAACATTTGGGAGGTTTTCAAAATGAATTAAACTTAAATCTGTCTTTGACTCAAACCATTGTTTACCAGCCACTCCCAGGCTCACTATAGTTCAGAAATTAAGAAAATGGGGGAAAAAACATCTGGGAGAGAGGCCAAGCCCTTTCTTTTTAATTAAACCCTTTAATTATTTGGAAAGTGAAAATACTAATTGCTGCAACTTTGCAAGAAGTATCTCATCTGTGTCCACTTTTGCTGAAAACAGGAATTCAGCTGCTCAGCGGTCTTATCTGATTTGCCTCCTTGATGAGACACAGATTTTCAATAAAAGGCAGACTTGGCGTGTGGACAGGCTGGTCAGACACCCACACACAAGTAGGTTTGGATTTCCTCTTATGAAAAACTAAACCAAATACAAATTTCCCAAGAGGAAATCTGACCTTTGTTTATGGTAGTGTTCAAATCTCCTAATTTGAATAAACCCATCAAAGATAACTTCACACAAAGCTCATTGTTAACTATAGATGCTAGCTTTTGCATCTTTTATTAGGAACCCACATGAAAGCCCTCCTGAAACATGGACCACAGGACCATGACTTCAGTGTGTCTGTGTGTTTGTGCAGCTGAGAAATGTTTTTTTTTAAACAATGCAGTTTCATAATTCATTAATGAATTTGCCTGAGTGACTAAACTTTTCCAATGTACTTAATAAACACAGTGACAGAACAGTTTCTCATGTGTAGTGGTGGTGCTCAATGTAGGACACATTGGTCAACAACATGCAGCGGTGGGTTTCTACTGAGGATTTAAAACACTTATGTTACAAGAAACTTCATGAACCACTTGACAACATTTTATACCGTTCACAATTTATATGTTTTTTAATAAAATGTTGACTGGTTCTAATAAATTTATGACAGCCTTTGCAAAAAAAGTGGTGAATCAGGGCCAATCTTAAATGAGCAAGTAAATAAAATAAAAATGAGGAGTAAATGTAATAAGCAAAGCAAATTAGTATCTGGTTGCAAATCATAAATAGCGCTGATTAAAATGTCTACTTCTGTAAGTGAGGTCTTGAAGTAACATCTTCATTTGAACAGTAGTTAAAAAAAGAAAGAAAGAAAGAAAGAAAGAAAGAAAGAAAGAAAGAAAGAAAGAAAGAAAGAAAGAAAGAAAGAAAGAAAAATCTTTAAAATGCACTCTTTGGCAATGATAAAATATATTCCACTTTTATTTGTCTTCTTTTACTCTGATTCAAAAACAGATGGTACACGTTAATAAAAACGAGTCATTCTGACAAACTAAGTAGATGATAAAAGTAAAAACTTTTTCAACTCACCTAAACAACAGGAATTATGTACTGCTAATATATTTTATTTCTCAAAAACAAAGACAAAAATAGCATTGGTGTGTTAATGATTGTTTCATTTAAAAAAAAAACAAAAAAAACTAGCACTAAAACACAAAAATATTCAACAGCTTCTACGAAAAGTACATTATTAATTTGAACTTTTATAAACTTGGCTTGACCAATACAATTTCAAAAACACTTATCTTATTAAACTTGTCTTATTATTTTGTTTGTAGCACACCACCTCTTCTTGCCAACGTTGTGTTAGGTGTGTGTGTCTCCTGCACAGCAGCGGTCACAGCCACATCAAGCTGAACTATTAGGACACACTTTCTTTCAGAAGTAAATAATGACTTTTTTAAATGTAAACTGTGTGCTGAAAAGCTTTGTGAATAAGTCTCTATGATTCATTTGAATGCGCTCCTCTGCAGACTTTGCTTCCTCAAAGGAATTCTCCTATAAATATGGTTCTGTGCAAAAGTCTCCTTCCTTTATATTTTGCCTCCAAAGAGCTGATAATCTTCTGAAGTGTTCTCAAGCAACGATTCCCCAGGCTTTCTGAAAATCACACAAACTATTTATTTTGATTTTTACTGCTTCTGTACTTGCGCTTCTAAAATTAAAGCTGAAGTTAATTACTAAATTGCAGAAAAGTATGTTTTTTTATAGTTACTGTTATATTAAGTATTTCTTTTGCTCTTTATAAAACTTTGCAACTTTTCTAAAAACTGGGCTTGTCAATAAGTACTAAATTGTACAGTAACCTTCCTATTATTTAATCACGGACATCTACTGCTTATGTTTTGTTTAACGAGACATGACAATTTTACAGCCAAAGAGTATAAACTTTTGTTTTTCTCCAACAAGAACAGTAGACAAAATAATACTGTAGTTTTTTTATTTTTAGTTCTTTTACCAATTGCATGTGCACACCTTCGTTGTGTGAGAAACAGCTCTAACAGCACACTGGTGTGGCGGCTGGTAATCTGCAGAAGCACCAGGAAAGTGGAGCCACACAAATAAGCCTCGCAGCAGAATTCAATTTTTGAAGCAGCAGCACAGATGACAAGCAATCAAACAGTGTGATTGAGCTTGTATGAGATTTTATGACTGATTGTCACTACAATTCTCAACATCAGGCCCAAGCACCGTGATGAGTTAGTGTCTAACACATGTGAGAATCATGTCGCAAAACACCACCTGCTAACAAAAAAGGCCACAGGAGCCTCGGTTTTCTTTCATTCGATGCTGCTCCTCCAACAGGGAGGATCAGATCTTTAATTTCAGATGAAATCAGTGGTGTGAACCCTGATCTACTAATAACCTCAGAGGAGACGAGTTCTGCTTGTATCTCCCTCGGGTTAATATGAATAACACAACTTCTGGTTCACCACTACAGCCACAGGATATGTACGAACATAGCGGTTATGTGAGAAAGCTCTAGCGTTGCACAAAGCAGTGAAAACATCAGCAGCTGGTTTTAATAATCATATAGCTAAGGTTAGAAAAGTGACTGATCTCATCCAACCAACTGCTAGTAAATGTTATGAAGCATTGAGTAAACTACAACAAAAATGATAATTTGCCCATTTTTGGAGTAATGTTCTGTCAAATCAGTTAGTACCTTAAAACTATGACATCAGTCATAGAGCAGAGGGTATGAAGAAAGAGGCAAAAGTCTTCACCCTCAATAAACTGAATTAAATAAAAATCAGTGTCATGAGCTCATAAAATATGTGACCCTGATTCTTAAACAAAGTGGCTCAACCTTTACTTGTGTTCTCATATCTATCTGTACTTTAAATTAAAATTCATGTAAATAAATATTTATATTTTCAGTTAAATACTGTGGTTTTACTGTAATAAAGCATTGGGAAGATGAACACTAATAACTGACCTTCTAGGTTTTAATTTCAACATATTGTTTGTGTTAAATATTTAATAACAAATTGATGTAAAACTTGGATGTAGGTGTGCACTTTGCATCTCCTGAAACACAAATATGATCATTGGAAATATCCACCAGCTCTCTGTGACCCTGCACAGAACAAGCGGGTAAAAAAAAATGGATAGATGGATGGATGGATGGATAAACTCTTTTTTCTGCTTGTGCTTTCATTCTGCTTCCTGATGCATTAAGTCTGAGTTTTCTGATCAAACACTAATAGTTAACAATCTCTCTTTCTCGCTGCGTGTCAGTTCTGCCCTGTCAGAAGAGCCTCTGTGAACGTCTCAAAAGCTAAATCTGTCCCCATAAAAAAGAGTTTTAATGACTGTCAGGAACTACCCATCACCTCCTCTAGTCTAAAAAACTGATTTTGAATCCAGAAGCACTGAACAATTTCCATGCACGCACACCAAATTAGACCTTATCAGTTGATTAGACCGAGCAGGGACAACATTTGCCATTTGAAATTTACAGTCAGCGGAGCCAGTGATAATGAAAAGTATTAACAATGAGCCAAGGATCACAGCAGTGGAAGAAAATCCATTGTAATTGTTGGCGGCCTGGGGTCGATGGTCCTTTGATGACTAAAATATGTGAGGAGATCAGATCAAAGGTGACTGGAGTCTCTTTCTTGTTTTGACCCAGGGTTTTTTGCAGTGGTTAGTGGGTTATTCATGAGTGGCCTCCAACCCGAGCAACAGTATAAAAGGATCAAATAATTGCATCTGAGCCCGTCGTAAACATGCAGAAGTGTGCAAGTCCAAGTGTCAAGAAAAGTAGCTCAAGCAAACTCTTGTCCTGAGTCTTCCCCCCTTCTTGTTTTACTGGGGAAACAACACACAGTGAGGAAAAATGCGCTGTGACAACACACAAGTACACACTAAGCAACACATTCATCAAGAAGACATGGGCAGATTGTCAGTGACACACCAGAGCCTGGCAGGAAACCTCCCTGTACCAGCAACAAGGGTGGGCAAAGCTGAAAGCCAGTCAGCTGTGTAGAAGCCCTTGGTCAATTATATAAGACAGTGATTCACGCACATACAAAAACACACACTCTCACACACATAACAACAGCTAACTGACAGCAGACATAAACTACAATGCTCAATGTTGCCTTGGAGTGCAGAAGCAGTGAATGAAAGTCAAAAAGTACTTTTCTGCAGATTAGAAACGCCACCGAAGCTATTTTTCTAGTTAATACCTAAAAGGCTCTACAGGCACTCAGGGAGTCGAGATTAACAGTATGCAAAAAAATAGTAAAATCGAAGTGAATACAATTTTAGTTTTGCTTTGGCAGCATCCCATTTGTATGACAATTCTCAGTTTACTGTCAAACTCCAAAAAAAGAATACGTGCTCTTGCTCTTTTCTCTTCCCTCATTGCACGAGTCACAGCTGAATGCAGTTTAAAGATAAGATTCGGAGAAGATTACAAAGAAGGAAGTGGGGTGACTGCCTGCAAGAGAGTGTCATTCGGGACATATTCTGGTCCAATAAAGATACACTCAACAAAAATATAAACGCAACACTTTTGTTTTTGCTCCCATTTTTCATGAGATGGACTCAAAGATCTAAA
>JARVJO010034272.1:0-28898 GCA_031762555.1 Cynodonichthys magdalenae | reverse complement strand
CTGGAGCACAAACTGAGCACATTTCCTCACTCTGCTGCTGTCTTTAGTCTCTCTTCTCTACATGTTTGTTTTAATTACTTCTATCAACATTGTGTTTTCTTTGTATATCTTCCAGAGGTAAAATACATCTGGACCAGTCCTTCTGTGTTTGTCTGTGTCTCTTTCCTGTCCTCTCAAACCCATCCAGTCAAAGCCGCCTGTCCTGAGCCTGGTTCTGCTGCAGGTTTCTTCCTGTTAAGGAGGCGTTTTTCCTCTTGCTTGGACCTAATTTAGATATTTCAGGAACTTATTTTTGCCAAATAAAATAAATAAATAAACAAATAAATAAATAAAGGGTGTGTTTAATGATGTTTTTGAACAGTTATTGAATTCAAGCATCCAAATATTTGCCATCAAGTAAATATATTTACATATTTTCAATATCTCCTTCAGGACAAAGATAGAAATCTGTCTAAGAAATCATGTTTAAGCTGTTTCCATCAAGCAGACCATGAGCAAACCATGTTAAAGCAACTCAAGAAGAATTGAGGATGCACTTAGATACATGCAAAGGTAACCTGCACATTTTTATAGGCACCATTAATGCTCAGCAATAAATAAGATTTGGAACGACCCATCAGATGTCTTATTATGGTTGCTCCTCCCTGCTTAAGTAAAAAGATGCTGAAACATATTTTGCATGTATTACAGCTTCATTGCTTTATAGAAACAGTCAGTGTGTTAAACTGCTTGCAGTCCAGCCAGAGCTGTTATCCACTGAAACAAATTGCTATGATGTAAAAATAAATCTTTCATTTTTTTAAAAGGAGTCAATATTTTTTCTTAGTACTATTTTAACTAAAGGTTTTCAACAACTGTATTGTTAATCCACTGTTTTGTTAAGGTTTTGCAGGAGATTCCCTGACATAGCGGATGTAGTCCTTTTTTTTCAGGTCAGACCAGAATACTAATAATCAGAATGTGTTTGGATCCTTTGTGTTCACGCTGAGACCCAGCAGCTCAGCTGAGAAACTGGATGCAAACCTAAACATTCCATGTTACTTTTGTGTTAAGCATTCTGAACCCACTGCCTCTCCACTGCTAACTTCACTCTCATGGTAACATTTTCTCACAATTATCCTGGCTTGCTGTAAGGGATGTGCTTCTTTTACAAGGACAGTCAGCCTTTGGTTGAGTGCTGTCTGTCTCTCTATTGATGATGCCCTGTGAGCTTACAGGGGCCTGTGAACAGTCTCCCACCTCGAGTGGATGGGACTGTCCTCTGGGAAACACAGGCTTGTGATGCGTTCAACGTTGACTTAAAAAGGAGATAAAGAAGTCTTTGATCGATCATGACATAAAGGTAACAGTAAAAGCAGTCTGTCATAATTGATGTTCTGTTTTTTTGTGTTAAGATTTTAGTCTTTTATGAGCTGGTGTTTAATTGTACATCTAGCTGGGACCTCATTTTTTGTGGAATTTACTCAAATATGACGACTCAAAATCAAAAATGTCAAACCAGATGCTAGCAAATGCTACATTAGCTGCTTTTGCTTAGCCTTTTTTTTCTAGTACAGTTAATAACTTCACATAAACCCATTGAATTTCTCTTTAAATCCTGGTTTAAACTCAGTCCTCGGAATAGTCTTCACTTATACAGAGTTACAGGTTTTTGAACACTTGCTTACTTTTTTTTGTTCCAGTGTCTTCTGTATTTATCATGACTTCATCTTCTCTGCAATTTACTTGTTTTTCTTTAAACAGAGTTGCCCTGAAATTCAGCAAAACTCTGATTACATTTATGTACTTTTCTTTTCAATATCAGTAAAAGCAGCGTATCTCTGAAAAGTGGAGGAAATGAAAATAACTTGTTGAGCTTGAGGCTGAGGATGGCATTGATTTGTGAATAATATACTCTGTCATGTTCTGATTGGGATTCATCTGCTTTGTAATACATGTCTATAGAGCACAAAGGGAAAAGAAGATTGTTAAAATTTTCACATATTTAGTGAAATGTATTTGGACATGTTTGTATAATATAATTTGAGGAAGAAAAATTGTAGTTAAACTTTAACACTCCAATGTTTCCTTTAATAAAAATGTCATATTTTATGTCTTTTGATACATTATGTACATCTTTTGCATTGTATCAATTCATATAATTCAGATCATTGAAACAAACAAACACTAAATACAATCCGATTGACCATCAGCTAGAAAGCTCAGCTGAAAGGTTTTATGGTCATTTTCAAGTCTTTAACCTCACACTGAGGCACAGAAAAACTGAATTTTCAGATAAAAGGTGGATTCTGCTCATAATGTACTAACGCCCCCTTCAGTTTAAGCATTTTATTGTCCAGTGTTGCACCTGTGTTCAGTTGGAAAATGCCCTTCTACATCAGATACTGGAGAGAATGAATGCTGTGAAAAAGCACAAAAAAACTGAAATGTTTTTATTTCATATTAGTCTGAATCCAGTTTTTGAAGTTAGCAACATGTGTGTAAACGGTGTAGAGTTCAGGATCACACTCCCCTTGGTCATAGCCAAAGCTCACCAAACCCAGGAGTCGCCACAAGCCTTTGTCGTTTCCATGAATCTGAGAAGGTTTTGAATTATAGCTGGCCTGATTCTCAGAGAGGGCGGGGAGGACAAGGATTCCCCCAGTGTCAGAGGGACAAATGTTTGAGGGTTTGTAGTCAGGCTTTTGGCTGGCGCAAAGCATATTGTCAGTAACACTGATTAACACACCATTACGAGCATATTGCTGCTCACATGGGACGATATCAGCAAGGTGAACCAGCCCAACCCTTGCTTTCTCTTCATGCCCTAAACTGAAATCAGGAAGTGGAGACCAGCCGGTCACAAGTCCATGACCAGATGTCTCCTGTTCTTCTTGGCCCTCTGGCAAACAGAGCGGCAGGACTTTTTCTCCAACCCTTGCCTTGTCAAACAGCTTGATCACAGCAATGTCAGAGTCAAGAATATTAGGGTCGTAGTTTGGATGCACAGCAATGGACGACACCTGAGAGAGAAAGACACAGACTCACGATGCAAGTTTACTTTAAAGTGGATGATTAGAAAAACAAGACATCATAAAAACATACCCTCAAGTGCTGAAGACCTTTACTTTCTCTGCTGTCATCGCGATACTGCTTCCCAACCACCACCTTTATCGTGGCTGTATCCACAGGATACACCTTGCCCAGTTCTGTTACACAGTGAGCTGCAACTACCACACTCCTTTGGTTAACCAGAGCTCCACTGCAGACCAGCTGCCAGTCAGAAGCCTGATTTAGGGTGTCACTTCTGGGTCTTCCGTTTTTCTTCACAGACCCTACCTGGCCATTTGCCTTGGCCAACTTCATATCCATGCCCTTGCTGGAGAGGCGGTAAATGGCTGCCAGCCAGGGCCAGTGAGTCTCGTCTGGCCTCTCTGGGTCAAAGGTTAGATGCTTCCCACACACTGCCAAATGGAAGGTGAAAGGATGAGAGGTAGGACTAAAATCAAGGGAAAGAAAAGTAACACAGGAGTGATTAGCTCTATAGGGTCAGTGTTGAGAACTGAGGGGCTGTTTGTGAACTTCCAGCTATTTTGAAAACTGCAAAAATGCAAATCATTGGCACAAAGGAAAAAAGTACACAAAACATCCAAAACCACAGCTGTGTGACGTGTGAGTCTCTGACTGGAGGGAAGACTATAGCACATTTTTACATAAACAGTTTGTTGACATCCTGCCAGCAAAATAAATATTAATTTTTTTATCCTTCAAATATCTAAAAAGAAAGAAAAAAAACTTTTAATGAGAAGTGTTATACAGCAAAGAAACATTGTCTCTATGTTGGTTAATTTTTGAGAATTACAAAAGAACATTAGAAAACTTTTTTTAATCACATTTGCCTCTTCATGAACCCATTTTTAATATTTAGAAGTTTGATGATTCAAATACAAAAGTAGTACAACAAGTTCAAACTTTGTTTAAATTCTGTTTTTAAAATTGACTGTATTTATATTAAATGCTGATGTTGTTGGGGACAAAGAGTAGATGATTTTCAGTGATCCTCTGCTGCCCTCACCTGGTGAACAGGAGACATGGCGCCCACTCCATTTTCCCGTCTGCAAGCAAGTGCGCCGAGGACTGCCAAAGTGATGATAAAATTGAGACGCACACTCATACTCTATGTGTGTGTAAAGATGGTGGAAACCCTGGGGCAATTCGGGAAGCTCTGGAGGGGTTCTAGTGGGACCAGAAGACCAAAGCTGCTGGCCAGTTGTAGAAGAGAAGAGCTTGTGCAAAGGCGTCTTCCTGGGGAGGACAAAAGAGTCCAACATATATTGAATAAAAGGCTCTGGGACTAAAAACAAATGACATGCCCTATATTTTATCTTTTTAAATCTGTCAGTAAATACCAGCACGCATAACTGCACAGAAGTATTTTTCTTTGGAGCCCATCTGATGACATTGGATATAAAAATTTTATCCTGTGGCCTAGCAATAATTATGTTGTGGCCACAACATAATTATTGCAGTCATTTCCATGGAGAAACTGTTGATTGTTTACATAGACAAGTTTGAATGAAATGAATTTTATTTTAATAGAAGAATGAACATTATACTTCAGCCAGTTAGTTACGTTAGGCATGAAGTAACTCTTAGCATTATATGTTGCAGCTACTGTATAAGACACAGGTGATGACTGGAGTTGTATTTGTCAAAAAAGCTTTGGTGTCTTGAAGCTCAAAACTCAGAACAGGCTTGTCTTGGCTGCAGAAGTCAGAGTTATGTTGTGTTCAGGAACAGAGTAAAAGTGCTGTTTCCTGACACACACCTAAGACATTCATTGTCATCTCATAAATAGCCTAATATAAAGAATGAACTGTTTTTCACCAAATGAATGATGGTTAGACTACCTTTAAACAGTTCAAAACAAAACAACCTATTCAAAGTCTGAATTTCTCACATGCTGCTCAAAATTATCTCATGGCCACATAATAATAATTTGTGGCCACAAGTTTCTTTTTTTTTCTCCAATGTCAAAGAAGGGGCACTTTTTTTTTTCCTATCACATTTATAGTAATGTTTTATAAAACATACCTGGATGGTGCCCGAGGAGGCAGGACTTTTTGTTTGACCAGCTCTGATACTTTGGGCTCTCGACATGCTGAAAATACATACATATAGTTTGCAATATGAATATTCATAACATATTTAATGCACACAAATCCCATTGATCTGAACGTGGCAACTAGAAACCAGCCAAAGAAACTAATTTGGTATAAAATATTTGATATTTCACACTACACGTAAACCAACTGTCTATTGGTTATATTTGCTATTTAACCATCAAAATGGTACGTTATTTTAGCAACACTTAAACATTTTAATAAATGATTTAAATTACAACAAAAGATGAATGACAGTACCTCTGACACAGATGGGTTGTTTGCCACTCCAGGTCCCACCTGGCTGACAGGTACGCCTCTTCTCACCACTCAGAGCATAAGAGTGGTTGCACATGAACTCCACTGTTTCTGACTCCATCCCCGGCACCACCTGCTGGTAGCCATTGTACAGTCGAGGCAGAGGTGGACACTTCCTTTCTAATGAAGTGGATAAAGTAGCTTTGAGTGAAGGTTGGACAGACATGTAAATTTATCCACTTTTGTATTTCTCCCTAAATCTCTTACCAATGAAACTTTGATTAATTTCTCTCTCCTTTTCTTTTTCTTTCTCTTCCTTCTTTGTTTCCATCTCCCTTGTTTTTTCCCAGGATTCTCCACCAGTTTCAAACTTTTTAACAAATGTATTTTCCTTTGATTTCCCAGTTTCCTCCTCTGCTCTATACAAGGTGTACTGTGTCACATTAACTCGAGTGGGAAAGATTTTTCTCCCCGAAGTTGGAGATTCAATGGTATTATTTTCTTTGTTTGTATCCTTTGAATCAACTGTGTTGTTCTTTGTCATATCCACTTCAACTATTTCCACAGTGTTGCCACCGTCAGGTACCGCTGTCTTCAGCTTGGTTTCATTTGGACCAAACTTGTCTGGATCCCTTTTCCCATTGATCTGTTCCTCTTTTCTCTCCTTCTCCTCTTGTCCTTTGTCTTTTCTCACCACTGTCACTGTGGTATTTGTTTTCCCTTTCCCCAAGTTAGAGTCGGAGCTGCCGTCTTTTTCCTCAGGTGGCTTTGTTGCTTTTGGTTCTTTCTCTTCAACTGTGTTCAGATTATTGTCTGGATCCACTTCATTTTTCCTGTCCTCTCTGGGCTCTTTTGATCCTGTACTTCTCTCCTCTAAGTCTCCTTCATCCCTGCCTTTATCCACAGCATTTTCTGGAGTGGTTCCAGTATATCTGTCTTCCACGTAGACTGGTGTTGTGTTCTCCAGACCAGAGTTGACATCTTTCCCACCAACATTTTCTATTTCTGTTGTATTTTGTTGTCTCCCTTGAGCTTTGGTGAACTCTTTGTCAGTATCTATGTTTTTGCCCTTTTCTGTCTTTTTTTCAGCTTCGGTTAGTGTGTTGTTTACTGTGGATCATATCAAAAGAAAAATATAAAACTCACTTATTACATGTTTTGAATTGTTGATTGCATACTGTTTAGTTCAAAGTTGTCTAAATATGCTCAACTCATTTGACTGCTTTTTTAAAGTGTCTGTGACATGCATAACCTTCAAATACTGAAACTCAAAGAAAAAATCTGTGTTAAAGAAACTTTGCATAATACACAGGATTTTACCTATTTTGTCAAATAAATAAAACATATTCTTTTGAACTTGTCTCAACCAAAGTGAAACAGAAAGTGACATCAAAGGGCAACTACTTAAGAAAGCAAACTCTCTGGTCTGTGTTTATCAGAACGATATCATTTGAACCCTAACTCTTCATCTCTCTTTGTGACTCAAAATAATCAGTCTGTGTTGTTAGACACTGTAGTACTGTCCCTTTGACATCACTTCCTATTACTACACATGCAAATATCTCAACAACTGTTCATATCAGCAATATGTTATAAATGTTAATTTTCCCAAAAATTCATTCATATTTATTACAAGAAAATGATATCACAGGCACTTTAAATATTTAGTTTTTAACAAAAATTAATGAATGATTTCTAATGACTATTACACAGTATTTGTCATTTTTATACGACATTCTGACTGACCTTTAGCACAAACAGGAGGTGTCCCGCTCCAGGTGTTGTTAGGAAGGCAGGTTCTCTGGGAGCCGCCAATGAGTTCATAAGGCTGGTGGCACAAATACTGAAGAGCAATGAGAACATCGTTGGGTCCATAAACTAAAAAGTGGTCACCGTTCCTTGGTTTGGATGGCAGAGTACAAACTCTTTCCACTGGCACTGGAGTGAAGGAAAGAATAGCAAGTTTTTTTCCATAATCTGCACCAGCTCTTGGATGTACAAAATAAGCATGTGGCATTTGACTTCCCAACTCTGCAGTGGTTTAAGACAAGAAGAAAAAAAAATCATGTTTCATCTTACCACACTCTGGGGCAGGAGCACTCCAGGTGCCGTCACTCAGGCAGATGGCAGTACGAAACCCCTGCAGCTCAAACCCAGGGTCGCAACGGTACTTGATGCGGGCACCAGAGTGATGAAATAGACCCTCTGTAGAACCATGTGTGGGCACTGGAGGCCTGCGGCATCCCACCACTAAGTAAAAACACAGGCAAGCATAGTTTGTTTATGGGAACATGCTGCCTACATTTGCTTTTAATGAACCAAATGGTGGATGTTCACAAATACGCTGCACAAAAGATTTCAGGAGGCATTTCCAGCATACCTCAAAAATTGGTTTATTGTACATCCATGCTGTAAAAGACCACACAAATACATCCATGATGAGTTCATTGCTCTGTGAAATTTTCAGGCTGGACAAAGTCAAACCTAGAAAACTCTCAGCTAACTGTCCTTTGTTTTGAAAAGCTTTAAAAAAAAGATTTAAAAGCTTACCCTGCTACCTCAGATGCCCATTAGGCAATACTTTCACCCATCACAGTCAAGTGTGAACAGTTCACAGCAAGACTTTAACACATGGCTTGTTAAAGAGTTAGAAATAGATGCAAAACAAGAGCAGTAGTTAAAATGTACAATTTTCCACGGCTGTAAAAGAAGAGTTTATGAACTGAAGTAGCACAGATTAGTAATGGGTTTGTGGAACGGTGTGGAACTCTGTCAGATTATCCACAGGTATGTTATGAACACGGTAACTTCAGAAAAAAAATGTCCAAAAAAAGATCTCAAAGGCATAAAAGAGGTTTGCTATAAAGTATAAAGATAAAGTATCCCAAAGTTGGGGTCAGAAAACATCAAGTGAGAATTTTCAGATGACTTCCAGACATAAATCTAAATACAATAATAAATTAATAAAAGTAATATCATAGATATTAGGTTTGCATATATTGTTAAAATGCCCATGAATAACAGAGTTTTTAATGAACTTTTCATTCGTAAACCAATTATATCTGGGGGTCACAAGTTTCTGCAACTGCTATTTTGTGGGCCGGAAGCTAAAAAGACTGAAAACCACTGCTCTAGAGGATCACTGAGGACAGTTTCTGTTGTTGGTGTAAGATGGATCAGATCCATGAAATACAGTCTGTGGCTTCATAGCTGCAAACCCTCCTTGTATTCCAGGCATTTTTGACACACGGCATTCCCAACCTTTGGTGTGTCGTGTTATTGGATGGAGAATGCCAGTGGTCAACCAAAACCTCAGTTACCCAAAGATAACCTTCTTCAAGTTTGTACAAATGAAGCTGAAGCTGCCTGATCTGTTATTTCTTTGCTATTCTTTTTTTGTTTTGTTTTTTTTAAGGGTAAGTCCACAGGCATAATGAAATCCGTATGAAGTTATTGAGTTGGAATGCATGCTGTTCATTATGCCATATAACATGAGTTTCTGTCTCATCGTTCCTTTCGTTAATGCTTTGGAAACGTTGTTGCACACACCAATCCAAAACAGATTTGACTTTCAGGAAGATTAAACTTAGCCAAACAAGGAAAGAAAAAAAGTGAGGAGGAAAAGACTATATTTCTTTGCAAGAGATGGGAAAAGAGCAATTGCATGTCACATTTTAGCTCAGGCTAACAGCAGATGACAAGTTAATTATTAGCGGCATGAAATATAGACAATGTCAGGTTCATATTTAAAATTTTCCATTTGACTATGAGGCAGAAATGTAGACTTTATTTAGTATAATAATTTTCTTTCAAATTAACATTTGATAATTCCTGATGTGAAT
The DNA here is from genome assembly GCA_031762555.1 of Cynodonichthys magdalenae. Taxonomy (NCBI): domain Eukaryota; kingdom Metazoa; phylum Chordata; class Actinopteri; order Cyprinodontiformes; family Rivulidae; genus Cynodonichthys; species Cynodonichthys magdalenae. Next base: position 19,657 of record JARVJO010034272.1, on the reverse strand, counting down.
ACAAATTACAAGGTGGCTCAGTTTATGGAAACACTAGTTACAGTGTTGGACAATTTTTGACTGTTGTTTGCAGACTTAAAAAAAACATTTCATGACAGAGGTAAGTACCCAGTTCTCATGGGAAGTATATAAAGCATAAAAACATGTTAGGGTTCAGACATCCATAAATTTAAGGGAAAAAAAAACAAAATCTAAAGAGGCTGCAGCCACACCCTGAGGGAGCAGTACCTCACATTGCAAAGTGGCCAGACAGCTTTAGGATGATGGAGAACGTTTGCAGAAACAAAAAACCTTTTTGTGACATATTTTGCCTGCCAACGTTCCCTTTTTACTTCATTTCCCCCGTTCATTACATTTTCTATTTATCGCACTTCTCCGTCTACAGTGAGATGAGATCATACATTAATTATCTCCATTAATTCTGCTTCATTTCATGCAAACATATTTGTTAGGTGATCTTTTGGCTTCGCAACCTCTCCGTTGAAACTTATTTTATAATTCTTGCAAACCACAGATGGGAAGGCGGCTGGTGTGAACTCAGTCCAGACCACAAACGTTCCCCTTGTGAGAATGAATCACCGCTCGCCTCAGGGCAGCAGCGCTGGCAAAAATAGGGGCTTTAAGGAAGATATATGTTCTTGATCAATGTGCTGTAACAAGGCGTGCCTCTTTCCAGTTGAAACACTAAAATAGTTCAGGTATTTTATTGTTTCACTAATGCCTTTCAGATGCCACAAGAGATAGAAAAGTTATGGATATGACTTGTTTGCTAACCCAGTTTTTACATTTTGCTTGCTTGATTTTAGCACAAACCTTAGCTCCATTACACACTTACCATTTTCACATCTCTTGCCTGTGTAACCAGCCAGACAGGCGCAGTGATAAGAGTATGAACTGTCCAGGATACAGGTCCCATCATGCAGACAAGGGGAGGAACTGCACGCTGTAAGCATGAAGAATATGACACTAAGACAAGGAGAAACATATATTTTAATAGCAGATCAGATTGGTCATTACCTCAGGGCATTTATATTAAAAGCTGAAGCATTTTTGCTGCTTTTTTTACATTTGTGTGGGCATTTCCACACAAAAAGCCACTGTTGGATTTTACGAGCGCCGGTTTGGCTGCTGATAACTTGCATGTCTTTGTGTGGGTGTTTTTGTTTGCTTTGAGTTTGTGACCTTAAAAATAAGGACATTTCTGCAAAGTAAGGACATTTTTGTTTCTCAGCAGACTAATAACAGACTCGGCACCCTGAGAAAAGGCTTTTTGCTCTAACACGTAGGTGCCGGTCGTGCTTCGTTAAATGCTTATTAAACTGCAATGACCGTTTAGTTCCATGGAAACTTGGTTCTTGTTTGCATTTGTTGTGGACCACAGCTTCATAGAGCCTATTTGTTCATAAAGTAAAATTTCACACAAGACCTTTTATTTGTTGCTTATAAAACAATGACACAAGCCAATTTCATGCAAATTGGATTTGATTTAAATTTAAGGGGAAAATTAGTCTCTTGAGAAATAACTGAAGTAAGAGTCTGGAGTTCTTATCGTAAAAGGTACAAAACACATGTCAAACTCAAGGACCACAAGCCAAATGGGGCCAGTGGGTTACTTTTTTTAAAACTTATTTTAATATGTAAATAGTTTTTAATTCAATGATAAACTTTAAAAGTATAATTCAATGTCACAAAACAAACCAATTTAAAAGGTCAAAGATAATACTTGCCCTCCCCCTAAGCTGGCTTTAAGTAAATGTGGCCCCCTGAGCATTTTTGTAGATTAGCCCTGTATTGATGTTTCAAAATAAGCTGATTTGAAGTCAACAGTGACCATAACCCACACCTCCCATAATGCATGTTCGTTATGGGAATCCCCTGTCAGAAAGTGGGAGAGTTCAGAATTTAAGATGGCAGCTACTTATCACAGTTCAACAGTGAGTAAAACTCTCTTGCTTTTACTTTTATTAATATGTCTGTATTATTTATTTCATATTATGTCAGTCATATATGTAAAACCTTTCAGTGTTGATAAGAGGACGTGTTAAAACAATGTTTCTATGCAGGAAATACCACATAGAGCTCAGTTATTGTTTGCTAGCAGTGCTCAGCTGTAGCAATGAACATCCAAGTTAATTACTACTAGCCCTTTAAGGGAACCTTAATGCTCATGTGGGCCTCAATGAAAATGAGTTTGGCGCCCCTGGTATAAAAAAATTCTTCATCAGTAGCTGTAGTGTTTTGATTTTTTTTTTTCTTTCTGGTAAACCTACCTGAGTTTTCCTGGAAAGTGGCAAAAAATCCATCAAAGTTCTTGTAACCATCAGACACAAATGAAATGTGCAAACTGTTGCTAGAGCTCTGAAGTGGAGCAGGTCGATTGTTCCCACAGAATCGACCAATGACACGAGAGTTGAGGCTGTCTCCGTCTCGGACTTCGACGTAGTCATAGCGACAGGAAGGATGAAATTCCAGACTTAGCATCATAAACCTGAAAGAACAGAAAAAGAAGGAAAGAAAGTTGTTTTAACCCTTCTGCTACTTTCGAATCAAAACGACCCTCATTTAGTGATTAGTGTTCAGAGGCATTTAGGGCCCATTCCCCACTCCGCCATCCATTCATCATCTAAAACATAGTTATTGTAGATCAGCAGCTGTTAAGCCTGTAAAATATTGCACTGAATACTGAATGAACACACTGTTTGCACAACATAATTTCCAAAACAAATAACATGAGTAAGTACCGGAACAAACTTCCAAGGAAATTTATCACCATAGTTGCAAATCATCATAGCATGAATAAAAATGGGCTTTAGAGACTGCAAATATAATAATGAGAAAGGAAAATAAGCTCTTTAGTTAAGTTAGAGTCAGGACTGTACCAGGACTGCTTTCTGAATTAAGAATAACACAAAGTGATGTCAAATGTAACCATCCTGGATTTACATCCGAGTGAATAAAAAACAGCTGCAGAATTTACCTCAGCAAATTGGCACGCTTCCAAAATCTTTTAGTTTTACCATTTATTACAGACCTTTGGAGCAGGCAGGCTTTAATAAATTAGAAATAAGATAAATGGTTTACACCGCAGCAGATTCCAATAATTAATGCCAGCTGTAATTTAGTAAAAAAAAAAAAAAAAAGCTTGCTGTCTGTTTTGTTTAAATAGTTTAAGCCATTATGGTAAAAGCAGGAAAAAAAATATTTTTTAATCACTCAGGCACACATTCAAAAAGTCAGTTTAAGTGATTACTTATTCAATTATTTTGGTTTTTTTTATTGTATTTATATAAGAAAAACACTCAGAATAGATTGCATAATGAAATGTGGTCTGACAGGATAATTTGGTTTTGAAACTGATGAGTTTTAAAGTTTTATGAATGTTAAGTTTGAGATTTTGCTATGGAAGGAAAAGAAAAAAAAACAACTTGAAGCCATCAAGCAATTTTTAAGCACATAGTAAAAGCGAGAACTGTGAGCAGTTCAGCCCAAATCTAACTGTATGAAGTTCTTGTTCTGCTAAAACTTCACACATTTGCTTGCTTGTAAAATGCTGAGAGCCTAACAGAGGAAAGGAATAGAAAGAGAAATTTATCACAGCACAGAAAAGCAATAACTTTCCTGAAAAATGGCCTGTTATGGTTTCCAAAGCTTGCTGTAAACTTGCCACGAGTCTACAAAATACATCTTGCTGAAATACTTGAGCTCAGTGGAAATTTTATTAAAGCAGACCAGTCATTAATGGCTATTACAGATGGACAATGAAAACACCAACTAAAGCTTTGACTTCATTAAAATGTGGCTGAGTGATTTTGGATTATAAAAAATGACAGGCATGACATCATCACCAAGCAGCCACTCTATCAATTCATATTTGTGCACTTGTTGGCTGCTACTCCACCAACATGGTGTTTTCTTTAGTGTATATATAGAATCAGAAATACAAAATGTCTGCTTTTATGTCTTCTAATGTACCGTGAATGTCAATAACTGTATATCTACAGTGGAAAAGCTATTGATTTCTGTTATTTTATAAAAGATATTTAAGATTAAATGAGAAGCAGTAAATAACTATTTTAAAAAGTCTTGTAATCTTACCTGAGTTCAATAGTGAATGTTCGGTCCACCTGTATGGTCCACTCACACCTGGCATTGTTGGGGTAGCTCTCAAGAACCAAATGGCCCTGTCGTTTACGGATTACTGCCCCACATTCTGAAAAATACAGAGAAAATCTGTTGAGCAAAGCTGTAACTGGGCTGCAATTTCAATTGTGGCTTCATTTTTTATTTCGAAAAACCACATTTGGATCCATTGTTTCCCCTACAAATCAGGAGGAAATGCATTTGAGTTTTCAAAGTCAGTATTGCAACAAAACAATAAACACAGGGTCCACAGAGACACTCCACAGCCATAGGCTTCTGCTTTTAATTAAACATATTTCATGTTTGCTGTGCCTCCTGTTAGGGTATTTGCATAAAAGTTAGAGTCGGTGTTGCACAATAAGTTGCTTTATGGGTTTCCTAATTGTTAACGCTGACTTGTCTTTCAGCGCTAGCGGAAACACTTCTGGGCCAATGGCAGGCTTCCAAAATGACACAGTAGTTTAAGTTGAAGATAAATCAGCAGGAAAAGGCCTTATGGTACACTCATGTTCTTTCACTGGTAAGATGAAAAAACTTACTCATGCAGTCTCCACCAGACCAGCCGGGACGACACTCAGCACAGTATTTTCCATTAATAAAGAAATCATCCTGGGGTCCCCATGTCCCATTATTACAGCGCTTACAGTTTTCAAAAATACTGCAACCTGAAAGACACAGAGCGAACCAGAAGCAAAGTGACAATAATTATGGTGTGTCATTTACTTAAAATCTTCAATGTGCATGGCAGCGATTTGTAAGAAGTGGAAGCATTTTATCCTAAGTCCTGAGGCTAAGTTGCTAAAGGTTTCTTTTGCGTCAACTCTGCTAAACTCATTAAGCTCAGCTGTCACTACAACAGAACAAAAAAAGCATACTGCTGCTTCCTGAAATAGAAAAGTATTGAAATGGTTTCCTTTAAATATGGATTTTCACTTAAGAAGCGTTCGTGTACATTGGACGGTGAACAGCACATTGCAACCTCAGCACAGGTATGAATTTTTTCCAACTGAAGGGTCTTCAAATGTACCAAGAGATTTGTTATTTTATGCCGTGGCTGGAAAATTGTTTTTTTAAATGTTTAACAATAAAAATGGAACATACATGTCTCCATTTAATTCTAAGCAGCTGTTTTTGCCTCATAAAAGTGAACATGAACCCATTCAAGCTGTGAAAAATCATGACATAATTCTGCAGGAAAATGGTGAGTAGAAAACAGGAGTAACAATGTACAAGCTGTCATTTATGTACTTGGAAACTTGAGATGGATGTATTCTCAGAATCTGTACATGGTGTGCTCAGTAATGTTTTACTCGTGAAAGTTTCAGGGGACAATTATTCACTCATAAAGTTGCATGGAAGATGCTTAAGACGGGCTCAGTTTATAAGCTGAAATACTAGAAATATGTCTCACTAAGTGATTCAGTGGACATGTTTCCATCCAATTATAATGCAAATTTTGAGTGAACTTTTAAAATGTCACAAAAAAGGGGGGAAAAAAGGGAATTAAGTGTGTTTCCATCTACTGGTTTGGAGCGAACCAACCAGGCAATGAAAAGTGTAATTACATAAGACGTTGACATTACGCATGGCTGTAATAAACAGGAAGCGGACGTTGCAAACAAGCAGGAACCACACATCTCAGGACAATGGAGAGAAGTTTTCAGGAATGTGTTGCTACCGGGCCAGTTGTAATTGTTCTGTCAGATCAACTAGTATTGGCCATGTTGCGTGAAAACAGCTGACCAATCATGTGAGATAAATGTTTGCTACGTCAGAACTTATTCGGAAAATGTGTTTCCATCATCTGTTTTGCGCATTTTAATTTTTTTTTCCGGAAAATCCAAAAACCACCTCTAGTGGGCGCAATTTATTTATTTATTTTTTTTTTTTTGCGTAATTAAGGACATTTTTCCAGATTTTGCTGTTTCCATCACAATTTTCTAATGCAATACTTCGCGTTGATGGAAACACAGCTAGTATGTTATTTAATAAACTTAAGGTATTTACATAAATGCTACCTGGATGGATAATGCAGGGGTCACATTCATTGATGGCGTTGCGGCAACAGGGTACAGCATAGCCCACCTTGGTCCCCTGGAGAGGACATTTACAGCGGATCACGTCATACTCACAGCAGCCTCTGCACATAACGCTCCACTCTGGGCCTGGACAGTGAGTATACAGGTACCTGTAATCTAGACAAAAAAAATACATTTGAGTCAGCAGTGCAGCGATAACAGCGACAGTACAGTTCAAGAATGAGTTCTCCAGAAAGCAGCTCAACTCTCCGTAGTTTACCTCCCCTTTGTGTTACTGCATTGGAAAACATGATAATTATGTTAAACTTTCTGTCATGAAAAACAGATTTAAGTCATTAATCTGCGAGTACTGTATGAACCCAAGTGTAAAGACTGGCTTCTTTGTGACATTTTAATCAAATAAATTTGCTGTTTAATTGGATTTAAAGCCAGTGATTCAGAGACCTTTGGGGCCAAGTGGTTACATTATGTAATAGAGGATTTAAAAGCTAAAACAGACAAGTGGAAATGCTCTTGTGGCAGATGGAGATGGAGGACTAACAGAGACAGCGCTTCAAACTTGGCAGAATGTCATTGCAACATTGTGTACATCCTCCTAGCCCTGCAAACATTATTACTTTTTTTTCTTCTCAGCCATGTACTCCTTTATTTGCAAAGCCACAACTGCACACCAGTGTTGCTCTCCCTTTGTGTGGGTTTTGTTCAGCTATGTTTCTACCACAGAGATACAAGCAAAAAGTTTGACACACAAAAGCAACAACAGCTGATAAATCTCTCAAAGGATGATGGTCAACCAGAGAGAACCGCAGCTGTCCTGGAATGTTGTGAATCCGCCCCACTGCTCTTCCACATAAATGATATCATAAATTGTGTCTCGGTCCAGCAGCAGTCTGGCTTTCTTCTCGGCTATCTTTGTAGCTATAGATTTAACATTAAGCAGTCCAAAAAAAATTGTGCAATGTAATTGGCTTGATCTCAGTGCAGGTTTTCTGAGGACAGCTCCTGTGCTTCACAGAACCATTATGGCACTTTGCTGTTTTTTTCACTCAGATATTGGGGTCAATCTACAGCAGGCTAGTGACCAAACAGGGTTTTTTTTATGGCATCACATTGTGCCAGTCAAACTTTGCAGACCATTAGGTTCAAATACACAAGTACAACGCTCATTCTATCCCTCTCACTGCCAATAAAAGTCTCTTGTGGGATGAACTTATGTAAACTCAAAGCTTATAAACTCTATTTGCAAGACAATCTGATGATCATGCATAGTTTCCCTTTCCCTTTTTTTTCCTTTTGGTAATTTCCCCTTCACCAAAAAAAAAAATCAAGAAGCACACAGTTTATGTTTATAAATTCATTTTTGTGGATTTTCTTTTGACCAAATGGGAAAACCACAAACATTCGTAGCTTGGGCATGGCCTGCATGTTCAGAGGGATGAGAGCTAAACTAAGAAGATATAGTGCAAAAAGCGGGATTATGCGAGAACACCCAACTCATCACATACAGACATACAGGCCATGCTTTGTTAGGACCCCCAGGCACCACTTTGGAATGCGCTGGGTACACTTTACGCCTTGATACTCCACACCTATTTTTGTGTAATGGAAATGTAAACACATTGATAGAGGGTCAGGTCAGCAGTTTTTGGGTTTTTAGTTTTTTACATGTGTGTTACGATCAAAACAGTGTCAATAATGCATGGCAGAAAGTCAAATGGATTTAGCTCTATTGTCCTGTTGTCACAGTTCAGTACATTAAAGGAGACATATCTTGCTTTTAAATCCTTTTTTTTCATATTTAAACCATTCAGTTGGGGTCTATATAAAGTGGAACTGAAATGCTTCAGTCTGAATTCCTCCTTATTGTAACTCCACAAGCCCCTCTTTCATCCCCTTTTCTAAGATGTGTTTCAGACCAACTCATTTTAAGGCTGTCTCTTTAAATCCAAACTAGGCGTTTTACACCCACTCCACCCCCCCACCCCCCGACTTCCACAGTGGTCCATTGTAGCTTGATAGAGGGGTTTACGACTATACAGCAGAAACATTTTATTTACAAATTAATTAAAAAATGTCAAGCACAGATGACTTGTTCATCCAGTCTCCCTGTTTCGAAAATCTACATCAAAAGTTGTTTTTTTTTCATTATACCTGAATAAGTTCTACAAAAAATTAAAAAAGGAACTCTGAACTCAAAATAACACAGAATTGAGTGTGAATACCACACAGACTTTCATAGAAGCACAGCTTTATGAAAGTGTAAACATAATTTGTAGACATGCATGTTTATATTCCAAGACAAATTGTTGTCCTTTCCTATTTTTAACACAAAATCTACAAACTGAGGAGGAAATTGTGGAACAAAACAAAGCTGCTGAGTGTTTGACCAGAGTTAGTTTACACTCAGTCAAACCTAATCTGTTTTCATGTGCATCAAAATGAAGTTAGAAACTTGTTTGTTCCAAACACTGTCTGATAAATAAAGTCACAGGATTGATCAAATTAAACAGAACATTCTGATTGAACTAAAGACAGTGCATATTGTGTTTTCAACAAATCTGTTTATTTTTATTTTTGCTTTTACTGCCTGATTGTGACATGTTTTGCTACAAGAGGTAAACGCTGATTAGAAGATGTGATAACAGCTGCGTCATGATTTATGAGATGTTGACATCTTTGGTGGTTGCAGGATCAGAGCTCCCTGGATGAGGACTCACAGGCCACAGAAACCATGAACATGGATTTACTGGACATGAACCTGAACGTGTCAAAAGGCTCCCTGAGCAGGTCTGGTAATGTCATTATGTGAGTCACAAACAGAGGTTTTATCCTTTCATGTAGAAGTTATCCTGTTTTTAGAAAAATCGTATAAGAGTCTCACTAATTTAAAGAAACATGATTTTTTTTTTCCCACTTTTAATTTTTTTTTCTCGACTTAAATAATCCAATGACATTAGTGAATGTTTAGGTTGATTAGCTTTTAAATTTCCATAAACGATTCTCTTAATGTCCTTACTCAAGGTGGTAAATTATCAGAGGCAGCAGTGTCTTTAGTGTTTATACACTCTGACTGAATTCAGTTTACTGACCTGCGTTCTCTTCTGATAAGGCTGCAATGATTCTCTCTGGAGCACGATTCTGTGGTTTCTCCCCCAGAACTGAACACATGCTGGAATGCATCTTGTTTAGTTTTTCTTTTTTTTTTTCCTACATTACTATCTTCTTTCTTAGAAAAGCATTTGCTGAAAGTAATATTTTGTTTATCTTTTTTGGTTTGCTTCCCATACTTTTTATTTATTTTTTTTTTACCATGACACATTTTAACACCTACTAAAATCCATCTGTGAGGCTCTCAGTTCAACACCTTCAGGTAGCTACAGAGGTGCAACCATTTTATGTGAATTTTCACAGCACTGTTGCAAAGTTGAAAGAATCATGAAAGTGTGTGCACATATACTTGAAATTACTTTGGCATTATTTCTAATAAAAGTTCAGTTAATTTTTAGGTCTGTTATTTTCACATTTTTGTTGCATCAGACGGGTTTTTAAACACACTTAATATGAATGTACAGTATGTATATATCTGTTACTGATCAGAAAATCTGCTTCATCATTCTATTACAGAAAACTGGATCACGTGCAAAGATCTGAAAGAAAAAATGTACTGACTGTATAAGTTCATAAAAAGGAGGGTTTTCTTGGTTAAAATAAATAAATTGATATTTTTTGTATAAATTAGAAATACGAAATGTTATAATGTATAGTGTGCAAAAGTAATTTTTAACTTTGTGACGTTTTACTTCAAGAAGCGCAACTTTAAAAAAAAATAAATAAAGTTGGTTGTTTGGCACGACATACAATTTTTCTAAAAGTTTCTACAGGGGAAAAAAAGTGAAATAAACAAAGTGTGAAGATAAATGACAGAAATAAAATGCACTTATTTTTGGGACCTCAGCTTCACAGTTGGTGACCCACATAAATAACACTCAAGTTGTCTTTTCTTAAACCGTTGTGAACTCTTAACCACATTTACCCTTGACCTAATGACATTTTCCATCTGGGTTAAAAAAAAAGCCTTAGCAGTAATGTTGTTTTAAGTACACTCATGGTTCCACACAGCTGTTGAAGCATGTTGATCGCATTAAACCAGACATAACACGCCGATTAGCTTCAGAAGTGCTGGTAAGTGGTTTCAGTTACCTGTTGACAGGACCATGAAATTGTTTCTCTTTTATTTTTAGGCTTTGTTCTCAGCTCTGCAAATTGGCCACAACATGCAGCTTCACATATTTAACCAAGGAATTTGAGTATGAAACATCTTTAACCTTAGCTTCACTATGTACAGGAGAATTTATGTGTACTTTTACAACTCCAAAAAAATACAGACAGCATATTTTTATTTTATTTTCAGCTTCGCACGATCTTTGCAGCGAGTCCTAAACTCTCATTATTAGGTGATAAATTGTGTCAAAAGAGTTTCCTGTTGAAAATACTAATTCTAACTATATACTTTCCTGCTGACTTATTTCCTACTGGTTTATAAAGGAAAAATAACCTTTTATAGCAGCTGGGAGTGGAGGCATGAGACATGCACTGTATGTGAGTGTACAGTTTCTTTTGCCTTCTGCACACAACAGCTGTCTGGTATTTTGAGGTCAGAGAAATTTAGCCATCATGGAAAAGGGAAAATCCCAGGGGTGAGATATGGTCACTGTAGGTCTGGTGGTATTCTGATCCCCAAACACTGATCCAGTAGATCATTTAGCAGACTAAACATGTTTCCTCAAGCTAAAAACCAAACCACATGACAAATGGAATACCTCATCACTTTGCTACATCATCTTGGCTAAATGGTGTGATGGAATGTCTATATTTAAGTCAAAGAAACTGAAAATCAGTGTCAGCATTTAGCTTTGGATCGTGAGTCTTGTGTCCCTTTCTTTCTTCGATTAACATTTATTTCATACATCTGCTGTCCTGAATCTTTATTTTCTAATGTTAGCTATTAAAAAAAAATATTTCCATGTAGGCTTTAACTAAACAAACCTCAAGGCGAGTGTGTGAGAACAACAGGAGTCAGAGAACAGCAGATCCTAAACAGAAAGCGGAAGATGGATCAGAAAGCCTCAGAGGGACACCAAATCAAGCACACTGACATAAACAAGTCTGTACGCATGTGTGTCAACAATCTACAAAGATAGAATTTAGGAGCATGTGTTCTCTTTTTATTAAAAAAAAAAACATTTCATGTTGTGCAACAGATATTCCATCGTCAGCTGATTGTGAAAGAAAACAAGCAGGGAGTGACTCAGCTGACAACAACAGAAGAAGTTCAATCTGCCAAAGGAAACTGTCTTAGTCACTGCAGCTGTGCACAGCCACGCTCTGCCCAGCTCCTTACCGCACTCACAACTATTACAAATTGAAGGTATTATTTTACTGCATAAGAAACATTTAGAAAGGAATCAGACCGAGGTCAGAAGTACGGTTGGATGCCTTGGATACTGTGTATTGTGTGTACATTACCATGGCCAGAGTAAATGTCTCAAACATGACTCATGTCTTCCAGCGATTCAGATGCTTCAAATAAACAGGCACAACTCTATCTAACAACGTACTTAAACATTTACAGAGGGGGCTCCTAGACAAAAGGAAAAGTGTGCCAAGACTCCAAAGCCTCATTAGGACTCCAAGTACCTCAACTCACTTCCAGGAATGCGTGTCATCATCCAGTTTTTATTGTGTTGTTGATTCTTTCAAAACTAAAACATTTTTATCTATTTATTTTACTTTAACAAACCATTTCAGAACAAAACATCATAATTCATCTCTTAACAAAAGGTGTAAAGGCAAAGCATGCACAAGCTGGTCTTTATTTGTTCTTTTAGCTAAAAAAATAAAATACTAAAAACATCAAAAATCATCTTTGCACCTCTTTGTGACTCTGATTGTTTTTTTTACAAGTGTTGCCAAAAGTTGCTGCTCTTTAAAACAGCAGAGCGGAGGAGCCAGAATGCTGATGCCCGGCTTCTTGAGAACAAAGAGCCAAGAAGCTGCGTCAAACACAAAGACACGAAAAGGAAAACAAACAAGTGCCGGGAAAGTTAAAGGACTGCAGAGCTCTTACCATAAGGCCAGGCTGCACCCAAGGGCAAAGAGATAAAAATAAAGAGGGAGAGTGAGAGGAGCCAGCCCTCTTTCCCTGAGATAAAGGTGCTGGTCGCTGGAATTGCACGGGTGCCCCCATAGGTTTTCCCCAGATGTGCTCTCCGTCCCGCAGACAGCATGCTGCAGTCTGGACCTCTGTTTACTTTCTGATCTCAGCTGACATTACCTTCCCTTTCCATTCCTTCCCTCCCCCCTCCCTCCATTTCTCTCTTTCTTACTCACTGTCTTTCCCTCTCAGTTTCTCCCTCTCTCATTGCTCCTCGGGTTCAAGTTACAGCCCAGCCTCACGAGGAGTTCCACTCGCAGTGGTCTCCCAAAAACCTCCCTCACCCTACTCGAGTGGCGACGTCACGGCTGGTGAATGAAAAGCAAGCGCCAGTGCTTTTATGCTTAACTCATTAGAATCTCACACACACACACATGCACAGAGCGAGGGGAAGTGTCTAACAGGCAGTCTGAGCTCCACGCTCTGCCTGCCACAGTCATGATCAATTATGCGGTGACAGAATTTATGTCTCCTTCAAAGCTCATGTGTTCATGACTGAAAAATCCTGAGGTCAGTGTTGTTCAAGTTCACACAAGTGCAAGCTCAGCAGCTGTGTTTAGTTTCACAAAGCAAGTTGGACAATGGCATGAAGTCGAGGTGTAATTAAGGTGAGATTAGGTGAATAATACTCAGGCTTACAAAGACGTTCCCTCACGTGAGCAAGATTTTCGAAAAATGGAGCTACAGGAGACTGTTACAGACTAGAAACTATATAAAATGAAAAAAATAAAAAACTAATTAACTGCTGCTTAACTGTAGCTTTGAATTTGCAACATATAAATAGTTTAAATGTGACAAGAGAAGAAAAACAATGCAAAGACAACATAATAGTTGGCTAAATCAAACAATGTTATGAGAATTTTGTTGCCCTGCAGTGACTCTTTTAATAGTATCCTGAAAGCATTTACTGCAATAGCTGGTAAAAAAAATATTGGTCATATTTTCAGTTTAATAATGTTATCAATGTTTTACCAGGGGACTGATCAAAAATCACTAAAGCCTGATTAACAAACAAATCCTACCATTTAAAATCATTTATTCTCTTGAAGACGGTGTTATAGGGAATATGATTACTTTACTAAAATGTCACATAGTTGGAAATCTATTGAGCTATGAGAATAAGCAAACCAAAGCACAGCATTTCTACATTATATATGATCCTAGCTCCTCCCTCTTCTTTATAATTATCCAACTTTAGCTTTGCTGCATTCAGTGAAAGATAAAAGTGAAAATTCAAACTCATTGTTCTTTTCTATTTGCCTTTCAGGAAAAAAAAATGCTAAATTTCCTCTAAAGTTTCTTGCTTCTAATTGGAGTTCTCTAATCCTCTTTTTTTCCCCAGACAGTTGAAAATTCAAATTTCCCATGTGTTACTTCATGCACCATTAATGGCCATTACAAAGATAAACAGTAGAGAAAAAAATATATATAAGAAACATTCCCTGATTAGAGCCTCTAAATGGTATGCCTCTTCCTCATTAGGCAATTATGTGTTTCAAGAGTTATTAAGTGTGGTTTTTATCCCAAGTTAAGTTTTTGTGTTGGCTCAAAGATGTTGGACAGATCTCAAGTAAAGCACAACCGTTGAAAAGGGAGACAGAGTGACTCAAACTCACTCCATCACCATGAAAATCAGCCTCAATAAAAAGAGCTGTGCAGTCAGGATTGAAAAATGAGCGGCCAAATGAGCTGTATTCTTAGCATGTCACAGCATATTAAAGTCTTCAACCACATCCACTTTAAACAAAAAGGAGCACACTGATGTCCTTAAATGAAAAGACTTCTCAGAAAAATACATTTTTGCATAAATCAGTTGGGAGATCTGCATGTTACCTTCGCCCAGACCATCAGAGACATTCACTGCAGAACTCAACCAGTCTGGAATTATATATTTTATTTATATTTAATGTTGCCAGTTTCCCTGAATTGTTCTGTAATTACACTAAACGCATACTAAGTTAACCAGACAAGTTCTGTGACGGGTTAATTATAGGACACAACTTTTCCGGTCTTTTCTTTTTATTTGCAGTGTCCATCAAAATCAAACTGAGCATAAAACATCAAAGTTTGGGCTATGAAACCCTTTTTGTCTGGTACCACCTGGTACTACAGATTAAATTTGGTAGTATGATGGATTATTGGTTAGTTATGTTGCCTCGCAGCAAGAATGTCCTGGATTCAATCCTTGGTTTGGATTAAATTTATTTTTTTTCCTGTGGGGAGTTTGCATGTTCTCCTTGTGCTTGTGTGAGTTTTCTCTGGGTTCTCCAGTTTCCTCTTACAGGCCAAAAAAACATGAACGTGCATCTGCGTGAGCTCTGTGATCTCAATGGGATTTGCCTGGTAAGATAAAAGTAAACAAGAAATGTTTCACTAAAGTCGCTTAGAAGTTTTGCAAATTCATTTTTTCGTTACTATTTTATTTTACATTTATTGCAGTACTCCAACCTCTTCTGTAACTGTATCACAGAAAAACGATGTGTTTATTGATCTTTTTATCTGACTTTGGCCTGCAAATAAAAAAAAAAACAACTTTTTGCTCTCTTTTGTTTATTTTCAATGGTTGTTAGCTCGTAAAATCTCCTGGGTGTGGTTTATTTCATCTGGATGTAAAATGAGAATGATTTGATTTGTTGTTTTTAACCCACTGGGATTTCAAATCGCATGCAGAAGTTAACAGTGAAAACAGATCAAACAGCTCAGGGCAGAAAAACCAAACGTCCTTGGAAGGTTTTTAAAGCAGCAAGTTTTTGCTCTGCAGCAGTGCTTTAGTTTGGGTATGTTTGGTTGAAAAAGTGGGAAAGAAAGAGCCAAAGCAGGAGGGTTTATGAACATTAAACAAAATAAAAGACAGCTGGATGAGGAGAGGAACCTCAGCAGGATAAAAGACAACTGAGAGACATGTAGGGAAAAGGAAATATTCTCTGTCTCACTCCTCTTTTTATCCTCCTCTGAACTGTTTGTCCAGATGCCAGAAAGTTTATTATGAGAAACTCAATGTTTTGGAGTTAATACAGACAGTGACAACAGCTGTTTCATAATCTGACTTCCATATAAGTATTGTAAACTGTCATATGTATACTTGTAGAATTTTTTAATGGCAATGTATAGTGTATTTTCAATAAAAATTAAATAAGACATTTGCTAACTATATAGTTTAAAAACAAAATCTTAGAAAGCAAGAAATTTATGACCAAAAGCTGAGCTGAACTGAATTTTATATTATTGTTTTTTTAGCAACTGTGAAATTTATTTTTTCGGAGGTTAAGGGGGGATGATTTCTTGGACTAGACTCACTACACACACAAAAGGGTGCTTCAAATGGGGGGAAAAAAATGCATAAGTTATGGAATAGTTTTGTTTTAAGCCCAGGTTGCATCGGGAAAGTCATCGAGTTTAAAAGAAATAGGCCACTCGCTGTGGAGACTCCTGCAGAAGGGAGCAGTCAAAAGAAAAACAACACACTGAGTGGTCACAAGGTAAACATCTCAGACCCCCCACTCCCTCAAACCTCAGCAGGCCACACCACAATCTGTCCCAAGATGTTGTGTAAACTGGGCTGCCCACTTCATAGGTTCCACAAATGTGTGCAGCAATGATCTGAGCAAAGCCAAAAACAACCATGCCAGGAGCACTGTGCCATGACAAGGCACAGTTTTAGTAGCTTAATGGGGCATAACCCTTTCAAAATGATGCCAAATATTTGCTCATTTATGGGCGGAGTAAAAAAAAAACAAAAAAAAAGTCGTTTTTCATGACCTCTTTAAATGTTAAATTCTCTACTCCCATTGTTTATGCAACATTTCTGATACCTAAAGAGGACCAGAATAATGTTCGACCTTTTTCTCCATTCACTTTCCATATTAATTAGATTGGGCAAAATGTGCTAGATCTGATGATTTTACATTATATGGAATGACACAGGATGAAAGAAAAGATTAAATTACTGAGTGCTTTCAAAGAAAAATGCAGCATACACGTCTGTAGTTAAAAATACTCACTGCCCTAGTTCAAATAAAAGTCATGATCCTGCATAATAAAACTCATTTTTTGTAAACTTTCAAATGTGCCCATAGGCCTGCCATGCTGGATTAAATGAGACACACTTGCACATGAATTAAATTTTACATTGATGCCTCTGCTCATCTCATCCCAAACGCTTCAAAGGATTTTTTTTTAGTAATTGAAATGCATGTGATATTCCAGTAATATGTCTGCACACATCCAGCATTGATTTGTGTGCTCACAAATGCTTTAAATTCACAAATCCAAATTGTTTTAGTCATTCTTTGATTTATCATTACTCCTCAAGTCAAACGCATTAACCTGTTACTTTAAATGAAGCTTTAAATCTGTCCTGCATCTACAACCAGAGCAAGTCCACAGATTGATTTAATAAGTAGACTTGGACTTCGCCTGTCATTCTATTTTCTTATTTGCATAGTGAATGGTCACAACAGCGGTGAACCACATTAAGATTTTCACAGAGCTGCCGAGGGCACCTGCTTATACTGTATGATAAAAGATATGGGCCACAAATCTGGGTATATGTACAAACATGCAGGAGCTCCACACCCTCAAAATACTTATTATCCTACTGAAACTCTCCCAAAAACATGCTCTTGAGTCCTGTTAGTCACCACTGTATTAACCCACCTTTTTGGAATATAATGTGAACCTTCTGAACACCTGTATTTCAAGTCCTTTGATGTTTTTTTTTTGTTTTTGTTTTTTTCCCTGAGTCACAACTCTGGCAAAGCTTTAATGGTCCGCAACTTATTTCATTAGGAAAGGGCCTCATCCAAATTGCAACATGTGTAAAGTTATCTGGAAACCTTTAGGTCTTTTTGTTAACTCAGGCAAAACAAAATATAAAATTAGCCAGTTGGGCAAATTTTATAAAACATCACAACTCATATCCAGTTATAAAGAATGCTTTAACTGCTCAATAAAGAGGTAAATGTTGGAACAAAAATGATGTATCAAAGCCAGTAGAGGAAGTGAAACAAGGTTGATATTACAAACTTTGGCTTTGACTTGTGCCCTTTTGGTGAATAATAAAATACAAAAGTTAAAATATTTAAAGATGGGGTATTTTTCCAGGCAATCATGTATGTTACCTTCAGTTGTTATGAAAATGATGTATATATCAAAAATAAATTTGACTTTGAATCAGTCTATCTAAATACCTTGAAATTGGCCTCTGTCTCTTTAAGAACCTCTGACCATTTCTGACACTTCCACTTCAGCACATCTTCACAGCAATGCGTCATGCCATTTACAACCTTTCATAGGAGCGTTGTATTTTGTTTTAAAAGTAAAAAAAATGAACAACTCAGGCTACAGTAGAACCGTTACTCAAATTACCCCACGTTGGACCCGAAAAGCATGTTTTCTGAAGAACCAGAGTGAGTACAGAGGCTCTTACAAGATGTTTCAGCTTAGTAATATATCTCCCAGTCACTCTCTCATACATGTCAATGTTAAGCTATAAATATTGATCATTATGAAGCTATGTTTAGCAATGAAATCATGAACATCCACCACTTCTAAGATACGTTTTGGAATGAAATCATAATGATTTGTAAAGAAATATTTCTCCTGCCACTAGTCTGGTGGAGCTGGGGGGTGGGGTGCTCTGTGGTGCGGGAGCTTGGCTGTGGACTGAGCTCCAGGGAGGAGCTTTGGGTAAATAGGCGGTGCTTTGTCTGAGCAAGTGTTTAGGCAAATATAGTTTCCTGTATTACATTGTCTTTGTTACTTTTTACCTTGGTGCAAAATAAAATTATGATACATTTACCTGCTTTAATCTGCTACAAAGGGTATCTTCTTTTTAAAATTAAATCAAAGTCTAGATTTACTCCCACAAGGTCAGTCTTTCAGTTTCGAGAGTGGGATTTGTTTTAGAACAGTCTCATGATGCAGTTTAAAAGGCTGCCGGGGTCATAAATAGTTTCTGTTTCATCTAGATTTATAAAGTAATATAAATTCTAGCTCTGACATTTAAGCATAGCAACAAACTCTGACATTTAAATGGCTGAATGGGGAGTAAAAGCTCACGCTCAGGTTGGTGGCTGTAGCTACCTAACATGAAAAATAAAGTCTCTCACATAATGGAAACATCAGAGGAGCAAGGAGAGAGACAAAAAAATAAAATACAGTAAGCAATAGGAATAAATATATTTAGGCTCCATTAGGGAATTATGCATTTTTTTAAATGTAAAACACAACATCAAGAACTTCTACAACTTAGTTTCCTCTCTTCATCTTTGTTTTTATGAAGTGCCTCCTGTTGTGTCACTGCCACTAAAATACAGCCACAAGGACAGTGAAGCAGACAACTGTCTCACGCTAAGCGTTTGTTTGGGTGTGTCATGGAAACAGGGTTACTGTTTAGAACACATTTTTTTTTCTGTATCCCCTTCCTGACATTCTGCTCAGTGAAACACCAGGATTGTGCTTCTGTGATGGAAATAACTTGGTCAGTGAGATTTGAAGAAGGCAAGGGAAAGAAAAATAAGGGTATAAAAAACTGATCTGACACAGGTCATTATTAAAAACCACAACTGGAACCACTAAGCTACTTTAAGGCAGAATTTATCCACTCTAGCTCATTAATAGAACCTATGATTTTACCACACATTATTCAGACATCCCTGCTCTTTTCCAACTCAGCTGTTGAAAGATTTTCCTGTCTTTGACCTCGTGTGTTTTTATGTTTGTTTCTGTAGCACTTTAAGAGCTCCCCACCAATGAGCTCAACATATTCTCAGCAAGAGAAATGGTGTTTTAAATGTGGAATGGAACATTTGACAGTAGGATTTCACAGTTTGAGAGAACAAAGGCACTTGATGCAGCATAACATGGAAAACAAACTTGAGGGGGATCATGGTGATTGTGCTGGTTGTCAGGATGTGGGGTGTGGATGTCGAACTCCACCCTCGCAACACTTGATCGGCCACACGTATTTATAGTCGTATTAATTTTGGATTTAGTTTCATGGGAAGGTTTGTTGCTCAGCAGCAATTGCATGAAAAGCAGACTGAGGAAGAATCCTTTTCTACCAAATAAGAACTTTGCACCATAGCAATACAAAGTCCAAATAAAAACAGAATGTCACCTAAAAAACATAAGGAAAAAGAAAAAAATGTATCCTACAAAATAACATTGGATAATTCAAAGGTAACAATATAGATAGATAGATAGATAGATAGATAGATAGATAGATAGATAGATAGATAGATAGATAGATAGATAGATAGAT
>JARVJO010034246.1:0-28924 GCA_031762555.1 Cynodonichthys magdalenae | reverse complement strand
CCAGGCCAGCTGAGAAACATAGTCCCTCCAGCGTGTCCTGGGCCTTCCTCTGGGTCTCCTCCCAGTGGGACGTGCCCAGAACACCTCACCAGGGAGGCATCCTAACCAGATGCTCGACCCACCTCAACTGGCTCCTCTCGACGTGGAGGAGCTGCGGCTCTACTCTGAGTCCCTCCCGGATGACCGAGTTTCTCACCCTATCTCTAAGGGAGAGCCCAGAACCCTGTGGAGGAAACTCATCTCGACAGCTTGTATTCATGATCATGTTCTTTTGGCTCCACAGACATTGCACCCAAACCCCTTTGGCCCCTCCCCCAGGTGGTGAGCCCATGGGAAGGGAAACCTACATCTCCTCTTCAGGCTGTGCCCGGCCAAGCTCCATGGGCAATAGTACAGCCACCAGGCACTCGCCAACGTGCCCTACCTCCAGGTCTGGCTCCAGAGTGGGGCCCTGGTGACTCGAGTCCGGGCAAGGGAACACAGTCCATTTGTGGAGCTCATCATTGGGGTCTTTGGGCTGCACTTTGTTTGATCCCTCACCTAGGACCTGTTTGCCTTGGGTGACCCTACCGGGTGAAAAAAGCCCCTGACAACATATCTCCTAGGATCATTGGGACACTCAAACCTCTCCACCACAATGAGGTGGCAGCCCAGGGAGAGGACAAACCGAACCATATAGAAATATTGCATTACATGAAATGCTTTCTGTAGAAAACAGTGCATCTTGTGTGGAGTTTAAAAGGAAAAACCAACATCACAATACAAAGTTATGATCACATAATGATGTTTTTCTACAGATACGTGAGCAGAATGTTAGTACAAGGAGGGATTTTCTGCAGACACTTCCTTGAATGGAGTTTTTTTATAACAAGGAACTGATGATGGTTAAAAAATCCAAAATTCCTGGGTGGGCAGAAAAGTTAATGTGTTTAAATGTAACAGATTTGGGTGCCACTTTTATTTAGACAACCGAGAAGGGACTTCACAAAAATAATAGACCTGAATTGCACGTTTGCAGTTCTCAATCTCGCAATCTCAATTTGCTTTGTAACATTTAGGAAAACTATCTTAACGATAAACATTACCCTAAAAATGTATGCTTTCATTA
The DNA here is from genome assembly GCA_031762555.1 of Cynodonichthys magdalenae. Taxonomy (NCBI): domain Eukaryota; kingdom Metazoa; phylum Chordata; class Actinopteri; order Cyprinodontiformes; family Rivulidae; genus Cynodonichthys; species Cynodonichthys magdalenae. The sequence goes on along the minus strand of JARVJO010034246.1, from coordinate 27,816 downwards.
CTGAAAAAAAATATATGTTTGAAAGATGTGCAGAGGAACAAGAAAACTAATCAAACTGCATAAATGTCAAAATAAAATATGCTTTTAATAAAACAAACAATAATCAGAATAATATAGTAGCCTCGATGCATTTGTTTTCTTTACGTGTTTGACCACATTTTTATAGAGGGACATAATTATACAACAGAGAACAATGATCTGATCTGATTATTTATGAATGAAAACAGAACACATGTTGGTATGTTTACCTGGAGACGTTCATTTACAATAAGTTATCAAGCAGAAACTATTACATCACTAAAACAGATGACAAATAAGGAACTGAAACATGATAAGAAGACTGTTTTTGGTTTTGGGAAAATAAAGCCATCAAGAGATATTTGAACCATGTAAACACAATAAAATAAAACTTTTATCTAAAACAGGACAACTCCTTCAGATAACACCACAATTGTAAAACAAGGAGTCACCTGTTCCTAGTTGGTTTTGTTTTACTATAATCTGTGTGGGTGGGTGGTGATGGGAGACAAATTTGAACAGATTTATTCACAAAACTGTACGTCTATATGGATAAAATTTTACCAATATCTAGCTGACAACAAAAACAAACATCAGCTCCAAATGATCACTTACTTTATTTTTAGGTGTCATGTTGACATCGTCACCTTCAGCTCTCACTGGAGAGGTTCACAGCGTGTGTGACGCAGCTGGGATGAGGATCAGCAACTCCAAATCTGAGGCCATGGTCCTCAGCTGGAAAAGCGTGGACTGCCCATTCTGGGTTAAGAGTGAGCTTCTGCCTCAAGTGAAGGAGTTTAAGTGTCTCTGGGTTTTGTTCACAAGTGTGGGGAGAATGAAGTGTGAGGCCGAAACGATAGATCAGTGCAGTTTCTGCTGTCTGTACCAGTCCGTCTATATCCTTCGCCTCACTATGGTCTCAAACTGTGTGATCAAAAGAACTAGATTTTGGATAAATGGAGTCAAATGACTTTTCTGACTGAGGACAACACACAAGACGGAGTCTTAGCAGGTGTAAACTAAGCAACTTTTGTCACACAGGATGTGATAATGGGCCTTTTCATTGACTTTAAACCAGGCATATGTCTTATTGTTGGCCTAGGAAATAAATGGATGGATGGATGGATGGATGGATGACAAGTTACTGACTGATTACTGACAAGTTTGTGTAGCCACAATTGTTCCACATTTGACCCTACATAATGAAGGAATGCAGTGATTCTGTACTAATAGAGCATCTTACCATCAATTTGCTAAGACCATAAACTTATCAGATCTCAACATTTAGAAATTTCTGATGATTGTTTCCTGCAGGAACACCAACCTGTAGGTTTGAGATATTTCACTGCTGCAATAAACCCAGTTTAAACAGGTTGATCTGTTAAACTTGATGACATGCTGAAGAGGTCATCCACTCATTTGAATCCATTGAGTTGGAGGAGAGAAACATTTTAAACATGCAAATGTGTGGGCTAAAAGAATCTGGACAGAGACACTGTCAGCTACTTTAATGACAGAGAGGGCAAATCTTTGAAAAGAATGGCGCTCAAAGCTTCTGTTGCAATTTCAAAGACTTGAGCAACCAAACACAGGCTGTTCTTGTCAGACAGGATGGTCTGATGGTTGATTAATGGGTTTTTTTTACCATCCAGTAAATGATGTAAACTGACACATTGGGGGTGAACCCCATCTCAACTCTTCAAATCAAATCAAATCAACTTTATTTATAAAGCACTTTAAAACAGCGGCCGCTGACACAAAGTGCTGTACATAAGGGGCCAAAAACAATAAAACAAATCAGCACTAAAAACACACAAATAAAAGAACAATAAAAACAAGCAAAAAAACAGCTAAAACAGACCAAGGTCTCAAACTGGGTTAAAAGCCAATGAATAAAAATAAGTTTTAACTCTTGTCTTTTCCATTTAGCTCAACAGCATTTTACATGTTCACATCAAGCCATAAAGTGTCCTATTTTCTTTTTCTTTCTTTTTGTTGTAAAAATATGGCATTTATTTTTATGCTAAATAAATCAGACAACTTTCAGCTTAATAGCTTCTCGAAGGAGTGTCCCACTTTGTCGAACAATGAGGTAACTCTTTGAAAAAGGAGTTCAGAAACCAAACAATGTGGAACCTGAGCACATGAATTGATTGTTATACATTTCAGCAACATTGACATCATTTCAGAGCCTCTAACAAATGAAATGATTGCCACAGTGATGCAATATCAGATGTCGACAGACCTGAGAGTCTTTACGTCTGCAGCTGTGACAGAGATGAAGTTTCCACATGATAGTACCTAAACAGGTTTCTTTTGTTAAAAGACAATAAGCCCCAGTAGAAACAGTGTCACAGATGGACATGTAGACATAAAGGCCTTTTTTCCTTATGAACACAGATCACCTTCACTCTAATGACACCATATACTGTATCATCTCACACACACAGGAGTTTGTGAGTGGGTGGATAAAAATACTGGGTCGGCAGTCCTGTGTAGGCACTGGCACATGAGGAAAAAACAAAGACGGGGTTGAATGCATTTGAGTGGGTGATTATTTCTGTACACAACAATGAAAGAAGTGTTCTTTGTGCACCTCTTGTTTCAACATCCAGGAAGTGTTCCTGAAAATGGAAAATCTTAACTGAACAAAGACTCCACTGTGTAAAAACTGTTGTTTGCAATAGTTTAGATACCAGATCATCCATCCATCCATTATATTTACGTGTTCTTCCTTTCCGGGTCACAGGGGGTCATTGCTGCCCATGTCCAGCAGTCACAGTGCGAGAGATAGTGTACGCCCTGGACAGGTTGCAAGTCCATAAAATTATTATTTTTTTTAATTTAGAAATAATTTGTAATTTGTAATTATTTATAAATAAGAATTACTTGAACAGACAAAGCTGCTCAGTTCTACATACGGTAAAAGAAATACAAATAGACAACATAAACGTAAAACTAAAAACAGAAGTCATTTACAGAATGAAATTGTGATGAACTTGCAACCTGTCCAGGGTGTAACCCACCCCTCGCACAGGGACTATGGGCGCTAGGGACCCCTGTGACCCTGAAAGGAAGAAGCAGGTGTAGATAATGGATGGATTTACAGAATTATAGAGGTAAAATAAACAGATGCTTAAACAATTAAATAAGAATAAAGCAAATAAAACTAGAGACCAGACTTGAAACAAATCTAACAGAGGCATCTAATTAGAGGGCAGGTATAGCTTAGTTTGAAAGGTTGATTTAAAACGTAAGGCCTTGGGGTTGCTTTTAAAATAATCTTCTACCATCATGTTTTGCAAAAGCTTCTTTTTATGTCCCATTATCAAACACACTTCACCTTTGCTGTTAGTCCTTATTTTGGATTTAATCAAAAAACTTTGAGGAGACTTGAAGGATGTATTTGGTTGTGATGAGTACTTAGAATCGCGAAGACTTCTGCAACAAACAGTGAATACAGAGGACGTAAAATGGAATTAAGTACAAACTAATAAAGACCACAGCAAAGTGCTTGAGTTTTTCCAGTTTTACATTTTAAACGTGATTTTAGGATGGAATCTCTGACTCTTGTGTTTCACTCATATCAATTTGTATTTATTTTTCCACCATGGGGTCCAATCTTGAACACTGACAGCATCATGCAATAGTTCCAAGAATTTATTTTTTGTCATTTTTCAAAGTGATCTTCAGTAGATCTTGAGTCTTTCCTAAGACTTTGGCTGCTTTTCCACTCATTTTTAGTCCAGTACTCGATAATTTGCTGAGAAATTTTTGTTCATGTAGACTTAAAAATCTGTCTTGACATGTAACAGTTTTGCAAATAAACTGTTTTAAATATGATCTCTATGCATTTCGCTAACAGCAGCTTGTCACAAAAACGCAATTTGTTTCCATTTTTTTAGTTGAAAAAAATATTTGGTACATTACTTGGAACTATGTTATACATTTGCAAGACCATGGGAAGTATGGGTGTAGGATCTTTTAACTCCTGTCCAACTCTGGCAGCTTGTTAGGATTACTGTCTCACTATACAGAACCCAACATCACCTCTAAATCGTAAGATAAAAAGTCCTTCATACTGTTGGTACACATAGACAAAATGAATCTAACTTTTTAGCTTTTAATCACTTCTTTACTAAGTATTTTATCTTCTTAATGTCTTGAATACAGCACAACTAAACAAAGGAGATAAGACCAGTATTACTTATATCAAGGCTTTTATTTGTCAGTATGTTTATGTAACAGCATTACAAAACATGGTAATAAGATTTATTTAAAATAGTATATGTTAAGGCACTTTACCTTAATCCTAAAAATGAATGTTTCTGAAAACAGTTTAGTCTCTCTTCGCATTTCTAAATAAAATGAGCTGAAACAGTTTTTTCCAAACAGAGCTCCAACACCGGCTGATCTTATCTACTCTGCCTCAATCAAGAGCAAATGACTTTAATTACAGTCATTTTGGTTTAAGCATTTCACAGTGAAAACACTTGTTTTGGGCTGCAGAGTGTGTGTGTGTGTGGGTGTGTGTGTATAGGGAGGTCTGTCGATGCATTTCATGTTTAAAAACAGGCTTCAAGAAGAATCGTCAGCTGTCGACTGAGTGTAGTTTGACACTTCAATGAGGTTGTGATCTGGGTCTCTGAAGTAAAGCGAGGTGATGGGCCCCACGGCCCCGGTCCTTTCTATGGGTCCCTCTTCAATCTCCACCCCACAATCCTGCAGAGGACAGAGGATGTAACCAGCATCAAGGTTTTGTTTCACCAACACCCAACTTGTTTTTGAAAAGATAAGTCAAGTCCAAACTTGGTCACTTTGGTAACTGAACCTAGTTTTGCTGATAAATACCTTCAAATGAGCAGCTACTGAAGACAAAGGGGTTTTTGTAATAAGACACAGGTCTGCAGATCCTGAAGTTGGATGCTTGGCTTTTGGTTCAAATTCTTGGCCCACCTGGTGAAGGTTAAACTTCTGCTGACCAAACCCAAGAGCCTTACGGTTTCCCTGGAAAATGCAAACAGGAAATCCATTGAAGAAGAAAAAAACAGTCTGAAGTGTAACAGCTGAAAAACAATCAAAGTCTGCCACCTAGTGGTTGTTTTTAAGACTTCTCTAAGATTTTCATGTAAATAAAGCACTTAAGATGACTGACAAATTCTTCAAGATTGTTGATTTTAAAACATTATTAGCACTAATCAAACTTAGTTACATACCCTGAAATTGACAACTTCCATCCCAAGAACTGAGGTATAAAAGTTGATTGTGTCAGGTACACTTTTCACCGTCAGCACCAAATGATCCAGATGACTCACTTCAACTGGACAAGCTGATTTAAACCTAAACACATGTTGGGTTTGAATGGGAATTATCTGCAACAGATAAGAAAAAAATACATTATAAATAAAATTCATGATTCAATAGCGCCACTCAGTGGTGAAGAAGCATTAAAGCATCCTAAATATTCGTCACGTTATTTAAATGAAAAATAAGTCGAGAAATTTAGCAAAACGGATATTCGCAGCAATTTAGCACCTACGTACGCTCTACGGCAGTAGACTTTGGCTTTTGAACAGTATTTTTGTTGGCTTTCATGTATCGTGGCGAGGAATTGGGACACGGAAGTTGAGGCATAAAAACAGCTTCCCTACTTGTTTCATTTATTTATTTACTTGTTTATTTTAAACAGATGTCTCAGAGGCAATAGCAAATATTAGCTAAACGAAAAGACAGAGAGTTGGTTTACCTTAGAACAGTTTTTTGGAAAATGCCACAAACGACTTCCAGCAGCTCGGAACGCCATCCTTGTTGGATCTTTGATGTGGTGCGTTCAAGTCCGTTGGAGTTACCTCGCTTGTCCAAATGAATAAAAATAAAACAAAGAAAAAATACTTTTTGCGCTCTTTGGAATGGACGCGACTATCCGCTGTTGTATGTTTCAAACGTAGTGTATAAAAATAAAAACATGCCGTGCTTTTTTCTTCAGTGAGTTTAATCATTGATTTTACCATTTGGAAAGAAGTCCTGATTGACCACAAACACACCGTCTTTCTCCGAAGCATGACAACACAAACTCACCTGCGCCAGTATTTAATGAAAATAAATCTTTTTAAATGTAATTTAACAAATTATGCTTATAAGAATACAAATGACCTTTTCCAAATTAATGTGTAATGTTTAGAATCTATCAACGTTTTAATTTATTTTTCTGAGTGATACCTTTTAAAATAGAAAATGTTCCCTAAAAATCCAATCATTTGATTTTAGAATAAGAAATACAAACAAAAATTGTTGAATTGGACTTGATTGCTCAGACTCATATTTTCCTCGAGTAAGACTTCCAACATATTTTCTTGGCTGCAGCCGGTTCATCAACAAGAGTTTGACATTCTCTGTTGCTCTTTTCACGCCAAAATAAAAATGATTGAAAATTTCCAACTTGGTTTTCTTGGCATTAAAATTTGCCAACTATCATAAGGAGACTGCACCACGTACTTTAGGCTTATTTTTTTAAGTAAAAAGTGAAGCAATAAAATAGTTTTACATTTAAAATGTCATCTTTGGCACCCAGGCCTTGAATTGAAACATGATCTATAAGTTAATGGTTGTTCATTATCTTGGTATCTTATCAGACTTTTTCAACCCAAAATATGAGTTTACATCAACTTATTTTAACATTACTGGAATTTACTGAAGACAAATTTCTTTAAATTGTATATGAAACCTTACTAAAGAGGGTACTTGGTGTGTTTAATGTGTTACATGGAGCATTAGCATAACAGTGCTCCACCTATTGAAACATTCAATATGTGCCTTTATAATAAAACACATAAAAACATAACTAAAAAGAGAAGTTTCAAAAAAAAAGGTTTCAGCATTACAAACCCATAATATAATCAGCCACATGCATCAATTAATAAACAGCACAAAGACAGCACAGATTATATCTGTGCTGAGTGATTTCATAGCATAACAACTTGTTTAATTCAGCGGTTAGTTTCATTAAACACCCAGCTAACATCCTGCACTGGGTGGGTCACAGAAAAAGGCCAAAACCGAAGCTCGACCTCAGAGAAAAACACAACTCATTTACATGTTTATGGTTAACATTTTTTTTTTTTGCATTCAAATGTTCATGTCCCACAAAAAAATAATTGTGGTTAAGACATTAAATAGTGAAGCAAGCGAGAAAACGTGACAGGATGACATTAATCGCAATCCCCTTTTCTTCCTTTAGCCAGTCTTCCTTTTTATTACTATTTAAAACCTTCATAACTTCCAAAAGAAACTGAACTTTAACACATACTGTAAAGGGTTTCAACTTCATTTAAGATTTCACCAAAAACATTTTAAAAATGTACATTTATATCATGGTTTGTATTCCAATACTCTTTTGCACATAAAGCACATCAGCTTGTGAAGGATTTGCTCACAGAGCAGTTGAGTTAGTCGCTTTACTGATGCTGACAGAATGAAATCCATCCAGACCTGATAAATGTCGAACAGTCTAAACTAAACCATGGTTTGAGGAGTTAACTAGAAACTTATAGAATTTGTTTCTCATTTTGAGATATCAGTTTTGAAGTTGTTTTCTGTCTGAAGCTAATTTCTAGTCATTTTTTTAAATCTAGCCAGCAACTAACTGATGGCAAAAACAGGATTTGGGGGTTTATAACATAAAAAATATATATGATCAACAAAGAAAAGTCAATTTTATTTCAAGTTCTTAATATCTGGCCTTTTGATGCAATACTTCAAATGGGAATAATCAAAACTTTAGAACCCAACATTTATTATCAATATGTACACATCTGCAACTCTGATTTTCCTTAGCATCATTTTTAATGTTTAAAAAAATAACACTACAGACTTCAAAAAGTTGAAAAGCTGATTTAGTTTAGCTTTTGCCAGTACAACACTTTTTTTTCTCATGAATTTGATGCACAATTAGAATTTTACTTGTACATTGGCACTCCATAATAGAGGGATGTTTTATTTTGGGTGAACATTAAGGGAAAAAAAAAAAAAAAAAAAACAGGTTATACTGTGAAGTGCAAACTAAATTTTGTGCAACAACCTTTGAACATCAAAGTCTCTACAGAACTCTGTTATGCACACCGATACCACTTATTTGTAACCGATTTAAAGTAACTGCAGCCATGATGACCAAGATCTTCATGTAAGGTAATTTACAAACCAAAACCAATTCACTGATGCAAAGAGTCAAAATTATTTTTTTACAAGCTTATTTACAGCTAATACTTTGAATTGGTGTTACTTAAAACTGTGCCTATAACTCAACTTACAAAGTATATCAGATACTACTTAAGATTCAAAACAAAAAGAGAGATCTCAAGTGTTTGAACAACCCGGAAGGTGCGGAGCATCAATCAATCAATCAATGGGATCTTTATGTACGATTTGATGTAATGCAAAACTGCATGGTTGCTTTCAATCATCAACAGCATGCATCGCTTGTACAAGATCTAGAGAGCAATAGTAAATATCTATCTAGAGAGAATATGTCTTGATGTCAAAAGATGAAGTACCCAAAGTAAACTTGCAATGTTATGATCAAACTAATTAATGTAAAAATAAAATCAACTGTGAAGACATCTGTTGTAAGCATATAATTTGGACTTTTACTTAGTTTGAGGGAAAAGGTTTGCTGTCTTTTAAAGGTTATATCACACTCTCTCGGTTGGCTGAGACCAGGACAGTCCTGCGGCAGATGGGACACGTGGAGTTTTCAGACAGCCAGCGGTCAATGCAGTGCACGTGGTACTCGTGAGAGCACGGAAGCTTACGGAGTTTGTTTCCTTCGGCGTACTCCGTTATACAGACACTACAGGTCTTCAAGGCGTCACTCTCGCCAAAACTGCGCATGGAGAGGTTGTCGATCTGTTCTTTAGTCAGCCCCTGAGGCTGGTCGTCGTCGTCATCATTCAGGAGGAAGAAATGAGCAAGACGAAGGAAAGGCAGTGAGCTGGGCTCCTCGAGGTTGATAGGGGGCCTGGGTCGTGCCCTGCCACCAGAACCTTGAGGCCCAGTGCCAAGGCTCTCATCCATCTCAGTCTCAACTGTCCTCCCTCTGACCCCAGCAGCAACTGGTTGTTCATCCACATCAGCAGCAGAGGTGTCTACGTTATTTGCTTCTGGATTGTTGAGGGTTTCCAAGTCTGCGGGCGTGCCAGTTCCACGGTTTGAATCTGAAGAATCTGAGTCTGAATCCATGAGGTAGCCTAGCTCACCAAAGCCCGTCATGATTTGCCTTATCATAGACTGAAGAGCCATTGAGGTTGCTTCTCCCAAACCTGCATCTGAAATTCTTCGAATAGGAATTCGAATGGTGCTGACGTAGGTCCTCACACCAGCACGCTCTGAGCGTGAGAAGGTCCTGCGAAATCCACCACGCTCACTCTCATAAAGAAATGTGTTGTTTGAGTTCTGGGAGCGCGAGCGGGTCCGACTGGCGATGCTGTCCCTTTGTCTGTATTCTCCTGGACGCACACGGCGCACCTGAAGATCGAGCATTATAGTCGGGGGACGACGCCCCGCTGCGCCACCTTCAATCCCAGTAGACTCCCCGTCCTGAGATTCGACGGGCTGGCCCTCTGGTACTGATTCTGCATCAGCCCTTGATGGCTGAACATCACTTTCAACTAGGTTTTGCCTTGAAAGAATATGTTGTCGAGTCCGAGAACTGCCCTCAACTTGAGGCACAGAGGGGGCATCTGTGGAAGAACTAGGGCTTTGAGAAGTATAAGGATGTCGTGGATTAGGTAGGCCATCGAGCTGATCCAAACTGAGTGGAGAGCGACTTCTGGCCAACCTAGCCCTAGTTCTGCGTGGTTCTGGGCTACGGCTGCGGGCTCTTCTTTGTCCTCTTCGTGGAGAAGAACATGGTGGAGGTTGCTCTGGCTGGGCTGCAGGTGGGCTGGGAGGTTCCCTCTCAACCTCTGGCAAAACAGCTTCTTCTAGTTCAGGTTCTGGTTCCATGATGACAGCCAATTCTTCTACAACTGGTTCTTCCACTACTTCTGCCTCCATAGGAACTGGTGGTTCAGGATTTGCGACAACTTCTTGAACATCGGGGGACTGCTCAGTAGCCTCCTGCTCCCCTTCAGCAGCTGCTTGCTGCTCAGCCAGATTGCGGTTCACACTGATCTCCAAACTAAAGCGAAAATCACCACTATTTGGGTTGGTTTGGCTTACAGCCCGCCATGACTGGTTTCCACGGTGACCGGTTCTGGTTGTGTTGCCTGTGCGGCGCACTGTGTTAAGCCAGTCCAGGAGGCTATCACCACCAGGAGGATCCTCAGAGCTCTCTGGTGGTTCTGAAATGTAAATAGATATAAGGTTAATTTGCATCTTAATTTGACAGCAACTTGTACAGTAAACATAAAAAAAGAAAATGTTACACTTACCGACTTGGTCTTCCTGACTTTCAGTGCTTGGGTTATTATTCTGTTGCTCTGGACCATCTTTGATTTGTTGAAGTCTATTAAACAACTCATCTTCGGTCACCTCTCCTGGAAGAGATACGAAACAATAATTTAGGACATTTCTTGACAATCAGCATATTAATTTTAGGTAATTCACTCTCTTTTCTCTAGTGACCAGCTGTAAGAAAGACACTGCAGGTGGCAGGGTGAAACAAACCACTTCCTACAATGAAAACAATAAAAAAATAAATTTAACACAAACAAAATCTGTCTTGGACATACTCAATATATATATAAAAAAAATACTCAAGTCCATATATGGCCTGTAAAAAATTACTGACAAGCATAAAACACAAAGATAGTTCAATTTTCAACTGTTCTGTGAGTTTAGTTTTCTTTAAAGGCACCAACAGGACAATACTAAAAACCTCCAGACTTACCAGGGCATGACACTGTCCGTTCATTACCCTCTCCTTGATGCTCCACTAAAGGACACTCCAAAGATACATTCCCCCTCCTACTGTCCAGGGACAGAAACAAATTGAACGTCCTCGATAGTCCACAGGCAATTGCATTTTGGGAATCACGAAGCAAGCACATATATAGTGAATTAAATGAGGTGGGAAAGAAAACAGAGTACCCAACATCAAAAAAGCGACTGTTTCAGAAAAATAAATAAAATAGACAAAGGTCTTGTTTTAAAATACTGATCACAAAAGCTTTCATAAATAGTTCAAAAGTACTGGCGTGGCACAGGTCCTTTGAAAAAAAACGTCACATTCAATCAAATTCTCTCAACACAAATCCAGCTACTGCTACACCATGCGCTGCAACAGTGTCACTAAAAAGAGCTAACAGTGTAATCTTAATTTGTTTTGTTTTCTTATGCCTTAAACAAAGCACATTTGAACAAAAAATTTAAAAACAATAGGATTCTTTTTCTTCTTTACCACAAAGCTGTCAATCTGGGGCAAATTGATAAGTTCAGATTTTGAATCCACAGGGAAGGTTGTTTATATGTATAATAAAATCCTCTACAGAAATTTTAATTAATACCAGAATAGTTTAAACCAGGGTTGGGCAATCCTGGTCCTCGAGGGCCGCAGTCCTGCATGTTTTACTTGCTTCTCTGCTCCAACACACCTGATTTGAATAAATGGATGATTACCAGGCTTCTGCAGTCTGGAGGACTGAAACTGACACAATTAGAAATAAAAGCAGAAATCTATAAATGAAACACTAAATAAATACACTTAAAATGCACTAATTAAATTAAACAAGGATAACTTTATCTCCTGTTTTATGTTTTAATTGACTTTCATATGTATTTTTCCAGGTTAGTTCCAAAAAAAATAGTCTATTTTAAATTTTACTGTTTTGTTTTTAAATAAATATTTCGTTTTTACTTTTACATGCATTAGTGTCTCTTTATTTCTTTAATTATTTCTATATTTTTCATACAAGTCTTTTTATTTCTATGTGTTGCATGCTTGTGCTGCCTCAGTTTAGCTTGAAGTTTAGTTTAATACAAAGGCAAGGAGGAAAACACTTACCTGTGCTTTTGTTTTTAACTAAACTTTAAACTTAACTGAGGCAGCAAAAGCATACAACACATAGAAATAAAAAGACTTATGGGACAAAATTATAAAAATAATTAAATTTAAACATTTAAGAGACACAAATGTAAGTACAAGTAAAAGGAAAAACTGTATAAATTATATATTTTTAAAAACAGTACAATTTAAATTTTGTGTTAAAACATAATTTATTGGAACTAAGCTGGAAAAATATTAATTAAATGTCAATTAAAATCTAAAACATGAGGAAAAGTTCTCCTTTTTTAATTTAATTGCGTTTTAAGTGTATTTATTTATTTATTTATTTATTTAGTGGTTTGTTTATATTTTTCTGCTTTTATTTCTAATTGTCAGTTTCGGTCCTCCATACTGCAGAACTTGGAAGAGAAATGAAGAAGAGAAGTGAATCAGGTGTTTTGGAGCAAAGAAAAACATGTGGGGCTGCGGCCCTCAAGGACCAGGATTACCCCCCCGGTTTAAACCCATCTCAACAAAAACAAAAGAAAACAGATGTACTAACCAAAATATAAAATTAAACAACTTTACTTTTTTAGTGATTGAATGTAAATGTTATTTATAATGGTGCTGCTATGTTGCCAGGTCCCTTTTGAAAAAAGAGATTGTATATCTCAACAAGGTTGGAACTTTAAAAAATTTAATTTGGTCAAATGTGACTCAAGTCAAAAAACAAAGTAGTAGAACATTTTCTATAGTTCTTCACACATCATAATGTCTGTCAATAAATTCACAAGGCTCATCACCTGGATTTCCCAAAAGGTTGTTATCTCTCATAAGACAATAGTCCTCATGACTGAGATTGTTGACAAAGTGGTAGAAGGCCTCCTCTCTGTCCAGGCGATCCAGCTGCCTTCTGCGCTGTGACTCTGGCTGGTCACTGCTGCCCTGCTCAACACCGTCAGACCCTTCCATTGATTTAGAAGGGAGGGAGGTTGGTCTACAAGAGGCTCTTCAACGTTCGGTAAGATTCGCTGAAAGGAAGGACATAATTATGTATCTGAGGATTTACAGTTGAATCCACACGCAAATTACTTCTACAGAGAATAATATATATACAAATCTTTGTTTAGTAAAGCAAGATAGGCAGACCAAGGCAAAACGCCAGTTATCATATCACATTGTGAGATACAAAGACTAGCTAATTTATCTTATAAAATACTCTTCAAGACCCATCTGATTAATGTTTCCAAGTCCAAACAAACACTCCCCTTTCCTATGTATTGACCCTTTTCAGCTCCAAATAATCACGGACACAATTTTGTTATCTAGAATTAACACTGAGTATATCAGAAACAGGAGAGTGGGAAGTTCAATCCTAGCTATCCCAGCCTCATTTTGATTCTGAATTAGACTTGTAGAGTAAAAAGATCTCTTAAGGGCCAGAAATAAAAAAATATACACCACTATATAAATGCAGTGCATTTATTTGTGGCTATCTGGAGTTAAAAACTCAATACACACAAATGGCAAATGACTGAAGTCTAGTAACAGTCAAATTAACAGGGTAGGATGCTATTATTGAAGTCTAAATAGTAATTCGAGGTAGGAATGTGATCTGATTATATGTCATAAGGACATGCCATAAAATTCAGCAATTGCACTCAAACATGTATTTAGCGAATGGGTTAGCACAGCTTGCACTGCTCTCACAAAGCAAACAAACAGGCTGGCATATAAGCAACAAAACAAGCTGAGTCACTAATCACACAAACTATAAATTATCATCAAGAGCAAACAATAAAAACACCTTAACTGTTTTAAATAAAATTAATTGTGTGATTGAGTCCAACCGAGAGGGAAATATGTTGGGCAAAGTCGAGTTAAAAACAAAATGGCATCGTATAGCTTAGCTTACGTCTTCTAGCTCCCGAAATTAGCTTTGTGTATGGGCAATAACCTCAATTACTTATCGGTAGAAATGAAGCACAAATCTTTAAAATAAAACTAAATAATCATATATGAAAAGACTGAGTCCGATACAGTTCGTGTTGTCGCTTAACAAGCTCAGACGAACAATCCAGTTATCAATAGCGCATAAGCTAATAGCTAACAACGTTCAACGAATGACGTTAGCTTACTTAGCGGTTTAACGTAACAATATACAATTTTACCCAACTTCTACGAAGGTAAAACGCATATATTAATAATATGAATACAATATGTTATCAAATATATTTCCTGGACGGTTAATGTATCTAATATATATATATATTATTCTGTTAGCATCACCGCAGGCTAACATAGCACACGACGTCAAGCAGTGACGTTCACAATTGGTGTCTAAACAGTGCGAACGAGATGGGTAAATAAGTTTTAAATAAAACAAAACGAATACGTTGTCGGTCACTACATTACTAATACCTTACCTATTTGGCGATGTAAACACCAATATAATCAGACGACACAATTGTTTTTTCAAACAATTTCGGCAAAACAGATCGATTTAACTAAGTCCGATCGCCGGATTCCATTTTCTTTCTTGTAGGAAAGCCGTAATGATTTACCGGAAATGGACCAACTAAATTGTTTACCCAAAGTCTAGGCTGCTAGGCAGACACAAATCCTGAAGGAATAGATTACGCCCAAGTCTAGACTTAAGACTATATAAAATGACGCAGGATAACTATACGTGAGCAGAATGAACAAATTACATACATTTCATGTACATACAGCCTACAACTAAACGCTATTTAACAAAGAAACATTGCCTGCAAGACTATACTTAGGGAAAAATAAATTCTTCAAGCGCCTTGGGAAAACGAGAGCGAAGAGATGTTTGTTTTAGAACATGGGTGCTGCCAGGCAGCTGTAGCGTCACGGTGTGGTCAAACCCTTTACTGCATATAGAAGTTAAAATAAAAGTTTAGTTTATACTAAAGTAGCGTTTTTATGTGCTGTCTATACAAAATGTACTATTTTTATAGCATTTTATTACTCATTGATACATTATTTTAATAGAATTTTCTTACTCATTGATACATTATTTGAATAAATTGTGCTACAAAAACATAATGTTTATTGTGCAACTCAGTTATTTTTACCTCTTCATTAGCTACCTTGTTCTATTTTCCACATTTATAGCTGCTATTGCTGACATTAGGCTATGAACAAAAGCAAGACAATTAAAAAACGCTGTGTTCTTTGTAGAAAGTAGCTTTTAGTGAAATTATATATTACATTTTTTACCTTTAAATGCCAACTTACACCACCAACAATGTTTTTCTGTGAAACATTATGTGAAATGTCAGTTTATTTGTACTTTACAAAATAGTTACAATCTGAGAGACTGCCTGATATATTTCGTTAAGTTTTCCTTGCGTGATTTTTCTTTAATTACTTAAACTCTCCATTAGGCATGTAGAAACATGAAACTTATTAAGCACTCAAAAGCTTTTAAACCGAGATCAGCGTTTTTTAAAAAGTGTTCTAAATGAAAATCACTTAAAATAGGCCATAAAAACAAGGTCTGACCTAAATAACCAATTTTAGGAAAATGAAGTGATAGATTTTTTGACGATCTTTTGAATTGAGGTTCTGTGGGAAAAAATACAAACTAGTATCTAACCTGTCATAGATAGGTCTTTTATTGATGCGAGTTTTATGAAATAGTGTAAAATTATTTCTGAATTGATGAGCTAATAGCTCATCTGAACAAGACCAAAGAAGATCAACATTGTCTTAAAACAACTCCAATCTCAGATACTCCAAAGCATTTCACACAAGCTGTGTTTTACACTTTTACAGGTTTCTCAATTTTGTATTACATTACTATAGCTGCTGTTGTTACTGTTTGAACTTAAAAATTAAAAAAAACTCTGTATTTTTTTTATTTTATGTTTGTTTTTGTTTGTTTTAATAAGGGTAGTGTTTCTTCTGTTTATATGAAGGGTATGACACTTATAGCATTAACTGAGACCATCCTGTAGAGATGCTGTTCCTCTTTGGGATCATTTACTCCAATACTCTGTTTCTTCCCACAGGCAAGAAATATGACTGTTTGGCTAATTGGTAACTGGTCCCTAGGTGTAAGCGAGAGAGTGAATGGTTCTCTGTCTCGTTTATGTGTCCCTGTGATGGACTTGTGAGGAGGGGGGACCTACAGGGAATGGTGGGCACGGGCAGCAACCTCTATGATCTAAAAATAAATAAGTAGATAAAGATAACAGATGGATGAGTTTGATCAATTAGACATCTACAACAGGTAAGACATTAACTGTTCATAACCTTTCTAAAAAACCTCACTCCAAATCACCTGGACTGTTATTTTAAACCTCATGCTGGATTTCCCATCAAATGAAGCATCAACAACTAGCCGATGTGCATAAATTGTTTGCATCCTGACTAAAGATATTCATTTTAGAAAATGTTTATTCTTTTAAAATGCTATCTGTTTGAGTGATTAATGTGTATAAATTGAACACATCAAAATATAAAGTCTCATTTATAGGGCCTTTATTTAGTTGAAGAACCTTTTTTAATATTTTCAATAAGACAGCAAAGCAATGATTAAATGAAAGAACTAAAACAATTGGAAGCCAAAAGGGTCAAACGGCAGAAGGAGAATGTAGACACAAAAGACAATAAAAAAAAAAAATCATGCAAACTAAAAGTATGAATAACAACCAAATACAGTAAAATGTGATCCATCACATCAAACCAAATGAATCATTAATGAATCATCTTAAAGAACTCCGAAATATAATCTTAAAAAATATTTTTGAAGCACTTTTGTGAGCAGTATAGCTACAAAAAAAATCTGACTAAATGTTTAAAAATATATTCTCTGTGAGCTATCAAAGCTATTTGTATTTTACTTTTTTTTCCTTATGGAAAATCTTAAGATCCAAATATTGTTGGAGGTTTTCGCTTTAAAATAACATCAAAAAGTCTACATTACAACCAATAGGATTAAGACCAAATATTATTGTCTTATCATCACAAATTAAGTTGTATCTGACCCAAGTATCAAAATGTAGCTTAAAAAGCAGAAATCTGACCAAATCTGACTGAATCCTTGGTTTAATGTGATGGATCACAAATAGCTGTAAAAGATACATGAATACAAATAAACAACAAAAAGTAAAATCGAAATTGAACCAAACCTGTCAAACCATTTGCATTGGATTTACTTAAATGTCAACAGGTTCTACTCAACTGAACTGAGTAAATTTAACACAACTACTTCAAATTCACTTTTAAAGTAAATGAAAAAATTGCTTTAGACTTACTCAATTCAGTTGAGTAGAATCTGTTGACATCATTTATTTCAGTAAATCCAACACAAACGTTTAGATTTTTTTTTAGTGGAAACTTTGTCAGATCTTGATTTTGTTCATCATTTACTTAAATTAGACATGCTAATTCTTTAAAACAACAAAGTCACACTGTTGTCTTTCAAGTCCTAATTAAAACAACAAAGCACAAGCAGTTGTCTTAGTGACAGAGATGCCTATATCTGTCCAAGCAACGTAGCTGACAGAATAAGCAGCCTCTCATTTAATAACTGCAGGTACACCTGATCTCCTGCATTAGACATCCCATCTTCTAACTCGCCCGACTCCTTTATCTGCCACGGGTGACTAAAGAACAAAAACAATGCTAATGCTGGCTGACAATTTTCAGAGGCATACATCACAGGATCTGTTTATGGTGCAAGACTGCATCTCCAGCTCCAATTAAGCGTGCCAAAATGAGTTGCAGCGTGGACCACGGCGGCCCGGCTCAAAGTTATGGATGAGCAGTCATTCTAGAAAACGCCTGACCCTGGGTGCTAATTAGATGTGACATGAAATAACATGAGCTACAACAAGACTTGTAAAGGAATTAAAGTGACTTTCCTCTGAGAATCTTCCAGTGGAACAAACAGGGCCAGGCTAATTGGAAATATAAAGGTTGGTTTTACTTTTACACATTTCACAGCATGAGCAAAAGCTCAACCGAGCAGATTAGATTTATTTGTGTTGCTATTATTATGACGCTCCCACAAATATGTAGGAACATTTGCTCAACAGATCCTATGCTTTATCAGAAATGTTTCTAACGAGTAGTTTTTAACCTTATTTTACAAACTTTACCATGAAATGTGGCTGATCATGCAATCCCCTGTGTCTGTGGGTTTTTTTCTTTGTCTGTTAGCAAAATATCTTTTGAACCACTGGATGAATTTTGATGAAATTTCTCAAAGTTAGTCCCTGGATGCACATCTGCAGCTGATTAATGTTTGGGTTTGACCTAATTCAAGATGGCCGCCAAAGTTAATCAAAATTAGCAAACACAAAAATGGTTATAACTCAGTGAGTTTTACAAAAGTTGAGCTAAAATTTGGTGTAGTAGTAGCTGAGAGTGATCCTCAACATATACTCCGAGAGTTACCAGATCACACAAGGTCTTCAGTTAACTTTGACCTTCATAGCCTTTAGTCATCTTTATTTTTACAAAAAAAAAATTTCTGAACCAAAATTAGTAATGTCATGTGTTTGTAATGTAGGTAATAAACACAAATCAACCCTCTTCAGAAAGCAGCATTCAAAATCTTATTTTAATTTGTATATTTACTCCATAAACATTATTACAAAACTCAGCAAGTTACCAATATTACATTATCACCATACAGGCTTGATCACAAATATTTAAAACCTTTGCAACAGTTACAACAAAACAAAATAAAAACAAAATAAAAAAAAAACAAACAAAAAAAATCAAAATAATACTCAAATAATTTACATGAAAATCTATAAAACAGCAAATTGTTCACAAATTATATTTTTTCCTTGACTTTTCACTTTTTTTTTCTTTGCTTATTTGTGTTTTGCACAGTAACACAACACTCTCACAACAAGATCATGATCTTATTACAAAACTCCCAACGAAATGTAAATAGTTCTAGTTTTTCTGTCGATACTTTCATATTTTGGTTTTTAAAACCAGGAACTCGTCATCGTTGTCGTCGCCGTCGCATATCCTTTTCCACAGCCCACGGAGGCGCATAAAAGGTTACTCACACACACAAATACTTCACAGCACTTTCTAAGAAAAATATACACTTACAAAATATGTTACAAATTGGCACACAAAAAATATACAAGATTTTTGTCATGTCAAGAGTTCATTAAGATTCTTTCTGGTAACAACTCTAGACAGTATATATAAAGCTCGGTAATCTTTTAATGAAAAGAGCAAAAGTAATTCCAATCAGTGTCAAAGAATCATGAAGTGAATACATCAAACATAACATTTTAATATACATTCATAAAGAGGGTTAGGTACCTAATCTATTTTGCATTTCTTTTTTTAATCTTTTTTTGTTAACTCTGGGTAAAATAAAGAACAAAAACAGAGAAATAAAAAAAAAATAAGAAGAAAAATATTTGTCAGCTTCCTTAGCACCATTAACATGAGGCAGCTCAACAGTGGCACATTTTAGAAACAAACAAATTCAAAATAAAAGCAAAGGAACTGAAGAGAAGTACATTCAATTTGACAATAGGCAGAAATGAGAGAAGGCAGACTAAATGGGCCCGAGGCCCAATGTGGAGCTTCCCATCAGCAGCTTGTCTTGGTCCTAACCCTGATAACACTTAGAGAAAGTAAAACGAAAAGCATCATGGCAGAGACGAGACACAAATAAGACACAGAGAGATTGATTAGGATTCTTGCCAATATGCAAGCAATCGATTCATATAACCTGTACGTCAGAATCGTCATGTCCACTGTGACAAGGCTTGCTTTCAGATCAATTTGTCCACACAGCCTCATGTCATTTTTCTGCTTGAACAAGAGTGAAAATATCTGCTTATCTGTGTGATTGGCTCCTTTATACTAGCTAAAGATTTTAAAACTGATTAAATATGATTGTATAGTCTATTTTAAGGTTCATTTCTAGATGTTTTTTTTTCTTCTTTTCAGTGCTCTGAGGTAGAGAATGAGCCCAAATTAACAGATAGAAATGAGGAAGTTAAAAACAAAATTTTTTTTTGTTGTTTTAAATTATGGTTTTGAATTGCAGGTCACAATATATTCAGTCAGAATATGGACCCTGAAATGACAGATATACCTTTAGAAATAAAATAAAAGTACACTGTAAACAACAACAAAAATAATGTTTTGACAGATTCATATGATAAAAGACGAGGATGTGCAACTCATAAAGTAAGGCAGTGGTAAATAAATAAAAAAAATGAGAATGTGAGTTAAAGTTTCTGTTTAAATGAGCATTTTTTTTTTCTTTTGTAAGATAAAAATTTTCATATGGAGCAAATGCAAAGACATGCTTTCCTTTCATTTACAAGACTACTGATTCCATTTGTACTGAAAACTGCTTTCACATTCACAATAACTGCAAAAACATGTTTATTCACCACTGATGCATGCATCAGAATCTCTATGAGCCGTAATCTGCCGTAAATTTCCAGTACAAACAGCTATTCAGTGAGGTGCAGCCCCTCCCCAAAAAACGGCAAGTCGTTTCCTTGCTTCCATCTGCACTATCTGGTCCGGAAAGGGCTCATTTGAACCTTTTTTTTATCTTCGTCCTTTGCAGTGGCCTTCAGAGCAGCTCTCCCCTTTGCCTCTCTTTTGTTGCTTCTCAGTGCCAGGTGATTTTGAGGTAAATCGAATTTGGCAAACAAAGTAGGGGGTAAAAAAAAAAAAAAGGAAAGGAAAGGAAAGAAAATAACAAACAAGGAGAATTCAGTCTTTTTTTTTTTTTTTTTTTTTTACGATTTGGTTTCACGAGTGGTGGCGTACCACTGCCAGCTGTTGGTGCCTTTCATTGGAGGAGAGAAGAAAACGGAAAAAAAGTCTCAAATAAAAAATTCCTGTAGTTGCAAGTCTCTGCGAGGAGCCTCCAACCCGAGCAGCCAATATTCCAATGGATAGAAAAAGAGGAACAGCCAATATTCACACATATATAAGAGGTCATTTACACAGCATTGTTACTTTTGGCACATTGATTTTTAAATTATAACCATATTTTTTCTTTTTTTTTTTTCTTTTTTTTTGCAAATATTGCATGTCCCTGTACAACAACATTGACAAAAATACTCTGAGGGTGGAGCTTTTATGAATTTGCAAGGCGTAAAAATGTAAATTTAGATAACCAGTTCCTCTTAAACTCCATGAGTAAAAGAAACACTCTGTAAAAGGAAATGGGGGATTCATTCCAACTTTGAGGTTTAAAAAGAAAGGAACAACCAAAAATAAAACGAGACAAGGTCTGATATGTCAACAATACAAAACGGTCCCATCTTTTTGTGTTTTAAAGATGTCTTGGGCTTAAATAGGGCTCATTAAGTGAAGGCTTCTCTCTCGAAAATGAGCCAGGCAGTGTATGAAGAACAGCAACAACAGGACATCCATATTCTGCATACAAAAACAGATGAGGAGGGGGGATGGGATGCGTAGATGTCACTCAATGCATTTGTGTATATAGCTACATCTTTAAGGAAAAAGCAAAAAAAAAAAAGAAATCTCATAATTCAGGGGAGCTAGTTCATCTGAGAAGATACAAAAAAGCAATAAATTTCCTCAAAAAAAGGCGACAGAGCTGTTTTCAAGGCTTATTCTCATTTTTTTTTTCAGACAAAAGTAAAACAACTATAAGAAGAACAAACAAAGCGAGAAACAACAAAAGCAAGAAAAAAATGCAGCCATGGTCGTTTTCAAAATCTCAATCAAGCTGGACACAATCACTCAATAGGTAGTTTGCAAAGTACAAGAAGTTTTTTCATGCAGATAATTTCTTCTTCAGGAAGGGAGGGGGGTTAAAAGGAAGTGGGAGTAGTCAGGGGGAAACGTAGTACTCATGCAGCTCTGGCATAGCGTCAGTGTAGGTATGTTTGGGAGGGAGGGGGCTGAGCAGGTAGTGGAGGGGGGGAAAGTGAGAAGGAGGGGAGCAACAGCAGCTGATAACAAAATATTACCTCAGTTTCTCAAAAGAGGTCATCAGTGCTATGTCCTTATTTGGGTCTCTCTCAGCTCGCTTCCCCTTCAGTGTCTCAATCCGAGGGAACTTTGCGCTTGTCTTGTGGCGGTACAGCTTTTTGTGCGCAGGCCCGGGGTTAATAAAGCTGGGTTTATCGAACATGTTGCAGCCCAGTGCTAACTGAGGGAACAAGGGGTGAGACGGGTTGAATTTGGCTTGGTTTTTGCCGCCTTTGCCCCCCGCCTTCCTGCCTCTGCCAGCCCCCGTTAGCACTGCTCCTTTCTTCTTCAGGTCCGCCTCCGTTCCAGCCAAGATTTTGAGGGTCTTTAGGTTGAGGCTGTTGGCCTCTGAGGGCATACAAGCCTCAGACATGGGATTCCACAGTGGCTCGATGGAGGCCATCATGAACCTCTGGACCTCGGCCATGCCTGAGACAATGTTGGATAAAATGTTGGAGGGTTCCTCAAATTCTCGCTGGTCATCTCCTACCAGGCTGTTGCACTCTGACCAGCCGGTGCCAGGCCAGTCCCCAGAGCTGCTACTGTCAGTCAGGCCTGTGCTACCTGCTTGGTTCTTTGCTGCTTTGCCCTCTAACATGGCCTTTATTTTTTTGGTCGACCGAGAGTTCTGTTTGGGCGTCTTGACCTTTTCAGACTTAGGAGCTCTGGGAGCTCGGACTTTCTTTGGGCTCTGTCCTGCGGTTGTCTGTTTGCAGTTGCTTTTCCTCTTTGACTTTATGTTTTTTGCACCAGTCTGTTCGTCGAACTCAGTAACGCCCAGTTCCTTTTTATCTAAACCTATGACATCCTGACTGCTGAAGTTGTGCATGGGAAACTGGCTGTCCTCCACCGTGTATGCATTTGTGGTCCGCTCCTGTTGCTGTATGGCATCACAGTTCCACTTTACCTCCCTGTTGCAGTCTATAGTCATATCGTTCACATCCTGGTACTCGCCAACGTTGCCTGCCATCTTCATTTCACGCCCCACCACCTGGGGGGACAAATTGGGGGTCTCGGGAGGGGAAAGCTCTGACAGTGACGAGTGTCTGAACTTGTCAGGAGTGAAGTTGGAGATATCCAGCAGATCTGAGGACTCCCTGAGTGGGGTAAGGGCATCCACACTTTGCTGAATCACCACTTTAGGGCTGCAGTGAGCTAAGAAGCTGTCTCGGCCCTCCTCCTCACCCTCCCGCTCACAAGACTTGAGGCTGAGAGAGCTGTAATTGCTGGAGGAGGCTGACAGAGAGCCCACTGAGTCATAGCTGATGAGTCTCCCATTGTCTGTGCACAGGGACCCTCTTTGGTATTGCACCTGGCCCTCCACACAAGCAGACTGACACACTTGCAGATCTGCCCCAGGCTGCAGCCCCGCCTCAGTCAGGTAGCTCTTCTCATAAAGCAGACTGTCAGCCTCAGGGCTCAGCTGGCTGTAGTTAGACACTGGCAGGTTGTCATTCAGGGGCACAGCAGCAGGGAAGTTGTTGGGTAAGATAGGAGTCTCAGGGGTCTCGGGCCCAAAGCTCTGGTTGTGATTTGCACACAGCTGTGGGTGCCACATCTGCGGGAAGCTGGGGCAGTTTTGGGGAGACTGCTGGAGCTCTGACTCAGACGGAGGTGAGAGGACGCAGCTCTGAGCAAGCTGCAGAGAGGAAAACTGCTTCTCCTCCAGGGACAGCCCCAGAGAATACTGCTGCCGAGAGGACTGCTGGGGGAAGTAGGAGATAGCTGCTCCACCAGAGGAGTCGGTGGCATCTAACAGGGTCTGCAGGTAGCCCCCCGGGATGACGGGTACACTTGTCTCCACCTCAACCGAGGAGGCCGCTTTGTCAGGAGAGCAGGTAGATGAAACGAAGGGAAATTTCTCCTCTGATGCGTTAGCTGTGGCGTTATTGTCGGAGAAATGGGTTTTGACTGTAGTTGAACTAATGCCTGCCTGTTCTAACCCAGCAGTAGAGTCCTCAATCTGTGCTGCACTGACACAGGCATCAGTTTCATTTGTCACACTCCTCCCCTCTTCCCCTTCTGCCTCTTTCATTTTCTTGCTCCTCAGCCTGGCTTCACTTTTGAATTTCCTTATCCTGACTGTTTTATTTCCTCCCAATCTTCTCCCCTCCCTCTCCGCCCGTTCCTGGGAGCGACTCTTGGTTGTGATTGTGTGTGTGATGGAGCTTGTGTCTAATGTGACTGGGAGGCCTGGGGCTGCTATTATTTCCTCTACAGTGGGGGTGGGGTCCTCTTTAGTGATACCTGTGTGGCCCTGATCAGAGAGAAAGGAACCCTGTGTTGTTACTGATTGCTCCACAGTTTGAATTCTCTGAACCTTAAGCCTGTTTGCAATCTTGTATTTCCTTTTGGGATGACTAGAATTAAAGAGCCGATGATGGCGTCCATTTAGATGAAAACCACGTTGTTGTTTATCTCTGGCAACCAGCTTAAGCTGCTCCTGTCTCTCTCTTTGCTTCTCCTGCCAGAAATCCTTCAGAGGAGCCAGTGTCTCATATTTGCTCACTGTTTCGGCATTTAAGCTTACAGTCGCATCCACGGGGTTCAGCTTGCCCAGTTTCACCGACATGAGTCTCTCTCCTTTAAACCTGTTGATGATGATGTACTTAATGACGACGGGCGGCTCTTTCCGACAGGATTTCCGGCGTTTTTTGGGGCACCAGTCCACATCTTCCTCCTCTTTCTGACCAGCGGGAGCTTTCTCTTTTTTCTCAGCATTCTTTTCGCTTTCAAGAGAATCAACATCGTACAAGTAGTCGTCGCTGTATCGAACCTTTCTCTTGGAGCGCAGGCCGTAGTTGAGAGGATTTGAGGGGCTGAGAAATCTCTTCGAGTGACCTTTTTTAAACTTGCTGTCCTGCATGGTGTCCAAGGAAGAGCCAGTGCAGGAGCTGTCATCGCTGAACTCTCCTGACTCCTCAGTGGAGTTAAAGTCTATTAAGTAGCTGACCTTGGAGGTGGACATAGGGGAGCCTTGAGAGCCATCAAGTGGGCTCCTGCCACTGCACTCCCCACCTTTTCCTTCCTGTGCTGTCTCCTCAATGAGCTCCTCCGTTTTGGGCTGCATCTCCTCAGCGCCCCTCCTCAAGACTGGGGCTCCTTCCTCTTTTTTGGCACAGTTGGCCAGGAGGCTGGGGAAGAAGTTGAACTGTGTCTCCTCCTGGAGCACATTCGTTTTTTCCCGCATGTTGTCCTGGAAAGACTCATAGCGAATTTTAAGCGAGCAGACATCGCTGCTTAGTGTCGAATCGTCGTCCTCATCATCAAAGAGGTTGTCAACGTCCTCCTCAGAGAAGAGGTTGACCGAAAGTTCATTCTTAGAGCAAAGGTCCAACAGTTCCATCTTACTCTCGCTGATGAAAGACTCAAAGTAGCCCCAGTCCTGACTAGCATTAGCCAGCAGAACTTCCTCTCCGCTGACTTTGTCCAGTAACAGTCCCTCATACAAGTTCTTAGCTGTCGCTTCATCTTCTGGGTCATCACAGTCCTCTGTTGTTTTGGTTCCATCTGCTCTTTTGCCCTCACTCGGGGCTTTCGGAAGGGGAAAGCTAAGCAGCTGGTCAGAGAGAAGCTGCTCCCCATAGTGAGTCACTGCCTCCCCTGCATGGCTCAGGCACTGAATGCTGATGTTGTTGATGTCAGAAAAATCCTCTCGACTCACATCCCCTATCCGAACACTCAGCCCAGGGTCTGTGTCAGAGTTGTTGTTGGGGTCATGGGGTGGGTTCTGGATGGAATTAGGGTCAGAAGCATCACGAGTTTCAATAAAGCAACCGAGGCAGGTTCGGGCAGGCTGAAGGAGGCACTCCTCCGTCAGTGTGGACACCGTGCCAGGTTCCATCATTGTAGCTGATAGAGGGAGGGTGATGGCCAGTGTGGGGGATGTTTTCTGTGTGTCTCCTGTTGGGCCCCAGGAGCTTACAGCTGAGTTGGGAAGTGTTGTGGGTGCACGTTGAAGGTTGGGGACTATAGGTGAAACATCGTTGGATGGAGGGCAGGGGACCACAGTTAGGCTCAGAGAGGGCTCAGTGTCAAGGGCTAGGGGGAGGGACGGCGGCGTAGGAGTGGTCTTCTGGTGTGTTGGGCAGGCTCGTTGTGAAGTCTCTGCAGCAGGAGGAGGGGAGGAGGCGGCAGCATTGACAAGCCTGCACAGACTCAGATCACCACTCTGCTCACATACCCCTGCAGGGAAAAAAAAGAAAGGATTTTAGCTCTCTGAACTATAAGTCTGAACACTAGTTTTTGTGCTGTAGTCGAATTTTTCTTGGCTGTTCAAAAGCAATTAGTGTCAATTAACCCCCTGGAGTTCTAAATGTCATTTTGTGATGTCATTCTTAAACACCACTAATTTGCTTTTTGTACTAGATTCAATGAGACGTTTTAACAATGTCAAATTAGACAACATTACATGTTTTAGTGTTTGAATTTCAAACATTAAAGACTATAGGCAAGATATTAAACCAAGTCACCTGTTTTATGTAAATAAGAAGGCAGAAATGAAAGTGAGAAAAAACTGCTAGAGATGTGATCACAGGAGATGCTTCTGTTCTGTGTTAGCAACTTATTAGCATTTCTGTCACAAGATAATAACTGCAAAATGATTTGGATACAGTTTTAACTGCATTGAAAAGTTTACAAAATGTCACAGTACTCTGAAAATGTCTCAAGCCACCGCAATTTGGTTTTGCTTAAGAGTCAAGTGGTTGATAATTTAGTGCTTAGTCCTTTTACCTGAATATTTTCAAGAAATGTTATTTTTTTCTTAGCATACAGTATTTAAAGAGATAAATCAGATTTTTCTGAAGTGGTGTTTGTCATTAAGCGGTAGTTGAAAGGACCCACATGGAAACCAATTACAACGCAAGATAAGGTTTCCAAAAATGCCCTAATAAGTAAACTGGGATTCATAAACTAAACATAATCAGACAACAGGACAGGGCTATGGTAAGTAGATGCTCTAACAAGGAAAACAAATGACCAATGATTACAGAATGCTGAACATGCAGGTTGATTACAGAATGCAGACATATGCAAATGGGCAGAAAACAAGGTTCACTGAAATGGAAAATCTGGGAAACTAGGTTAATTTGTACTTTAAATTGTACCTAGGTGTGAGAGAGACAGTGAATGGTTGTTTGACTCTATGTGATTCTGTGAAAGTCATGTGACCTGCCAGGGATGTAGCCTGCTTCTCTCACAGTGACTGTTGGATGTGGGCATCAGTGACCCAAGTGATCCTGAAAGGAAGAAGCAGGTAAAGATAATGGATGGATTGATGGATAAAAGGAAACTACAGTAAATAAACCGATAATATAATAAAAACGTAATGATCATAACTTTTAAGTGTTAAGAAACAACATCAGTGGGCAAATTACATGAAAACCACAGTGAGAACATTCTGAACATGGAAAAAAAAATAACAGGAAAGATAAACTCATAAAACACAGTTATAACAATGGGGTTCTGTAAAAAGGTTATGAACAATTAATCTCCTAACTGTTGGACATAGCTCTTGGAACAATCTCTGTTGGGAGAAATAAAGTTGATTTCTGACTGAATTGATGAGCTTGAAGCTAGTTAGCAAAGACCAAAGTGGGTTTCTGTTGTTAAAAAAAACTCCAAGCTAAAAAATGTCATAGTTGTTCATGTGAGCACTACTTACTCACTTTCATCTTAGTTTTAAAGGGGGCAACATATCACAAAATTACAGACTGGCAAAAAAAATTACCAGTTAAAGGCACGTTCGGAGCACGTTTTTGTCAAGACTTGGAGCGAGGCGGACCCAAGATGCAGGCAGGCAGGCAAGACAAAAAGTTCAAAATGAAAATATTTAT